>NW_019060145.1:412091-466181 GCF_000696155.1 Zootermopsis nevadensis | reverse complement strand
TCCCTTTTAGGTCCAAATATTTTCCCCTGCACATGGTTCAGGAGTCCTCAAACTTTGTCCTTCCCATTGTAAAGCGTCAAGTTTCACGCGTTTAAAACGCAATGCAGATCCATGGACCAGCCCAGTCACTTCTGTAACAGCAGACACCGTCGATATTCGTACGTTATATCGTGCGAACAGCAGATAATCTAAATGGTGGTTCCTATATTGAGTTTATACAAACCTGAGTCGATCCTGAGTTCATACAGCCCCTTGATGTATGCAGCCGCGCGCAGCAGCCACACGTCATTTGGGTTGCAGAACCGTACCGGTCAGGGGCAACATGAATTTTCATTCATCTTACATTTTCTTTTCAAACACTAAACATTAAAGGACGGCAAATTGTTGGCGGCCAAAATCATCAGAGTCCCTAAACCATTAATATTAATAACCATGGCAGCAAGACACTATATATGTATATATGATAACAACAAATGACATCAAAAATAGTTGTATTTTGAAATAAAATAATGAAGTTCATAAATTTAAAAGTGCAAGGACACCAAAATTTAAGGGTATCTAACCGTGAGAAAACAAAGATCGTCATCGTTTGGTGAGAGAGTGTGAAAATGCTTGATACGTCGGTTTAGCGACTGAGTGCTTGTCAGCTCGTCAGATACCAACATAAGAGTTGCAAAGATGGTGACAGGTGCCTTTGTAGTTTGAACTTCAACATTTGAAATATTTTCACAACTGTATTACAGGATGTGCCCTGTTCCAGCAATCAGAACATAAATCTTAAATAAAATGGCCAGACTGAAAGGTCTTAAGAAAAACAATTCTCAACAACGCAAGAATTATTGTTGTTGTTCATTGAGAAACCACAGCATTTTTCGGGTATCCTGCATACGAGACTGAAAGCTACTAAGCTTTCTTACTTAAATTAGATTTTAACGATTAAGTCTGCATGACACCAAACATAAAGTAGAAAAGGTGGAAAAAGATTATTTGTAGTTATAAATTACACAGTTCTAGGCAAGTATAAGAGAAAGAATTGTGAAATATATTCCGATTAATATTTTAAAAATGATTTATAACTATTACATCAGATCTGATGTTTTATAACTCTGGAAACCGCCTTCTCCATCGGAAAATGTAGACGCGACGCGCCATGTTGTGTTGGATGGGTCCCTTGCTATAACGGCATAGCGCGTCTTCATTTGCAGATGTGGGTTTTGGTCCTTTCGTTGTGATATCGTACAGACTTCTTTGCCAGCGTTTCTCAAAATTTCAGTACGATCATTTTAATAAAGAATAGCACACCTTAAAATACAGTAGTTAAAATGTTCCCATTCCGAAGCTCAAGAGCTGTCACATAAGCATAACCATCTCTTAAAAGGTTTTCAAAGAATAACAAAAAAAATGCGTTATATCGAAAGAATGGAATGTCAGACAGAGCACTTCATAATAAGAACGTATTACATAAGTCCACATAAGAAAATTGATAAAGAATCTCTCGCCTTATAAAGCATAGAAATTACTGACTGAACTTCAGCTCACTTCTAAAAGGCAAGAGAAAATGTCTCTAAATGTCACGAGATCTTAAAACGAGAAGGTTAGCCAAATTAATCATATAGAAGTCTTAACATTTCTGGCTGTATTTTTGTTCCTGTTTAATCAGTGGATGAATTTGAAACAACAGTATTCCATACAATTTGGTTTACATTAAACAATATTGTGACAGTTTCATGGTTCGTTTATTGTCTGCTTGGTTCTTATTCTCAAAAGTGCTCTGCGACTAATCCATCTTACTTTCTAAAAAGAATTCCAAAATTCAAAATGTTTAAAGCCAGTTCCAAAATCGCTAATGTAATATACAAAATGTTAAGAGAGGTGCTCACAAGTCAACTTTCATATCTCGGCGATAAAAGCACAAAAGAATCGATTATTCCGTTGCAAGAGAATCATGCGTTTCTTGTCCTCGGTGAAGGATAAGTTCAATAAATAATTTGATTATAAGACAAAGAATCAAGTGGAGAAAGGCAATAATAATTCTGGTTGCAGCCAATCGCATTCTTTGGTAAAGTCTTTGAGAGTATGTTCTTATTTAACTAAGACTGAAACTTACGCACAGAGTGACAACGTCCATATTTGAACATCAGAAGTTCCGAATGAAATTGACTACAACATTTAAGTGCGTCATGCAACATATTATGCATACATTTAAGTACACCGAACTGTGTGTGTAACAAATAGTTCTAAAGTGCAATCAATATAGTCTCACTTCTGTTTCTTAACCGCCGAGCTATTTAAATTATTTTTGAAAGTAACCTTCTCCAACATAATGTATAATGTACATTATCATAAATTTAGTGAATTGAAAATATTTCCAATATGCCGAATGAAAATCTGCAAATGCGTTTGTATTTCAAACTATTAAGCCAAAAATAAATGTAATCTAAATTATGTGTTCACAAAGTGTGACCAAACTTCAACGCAAAAGAAACAAAATGATCATGGTATACCAAATAAATTTTGGAGTAAATTATGTATACCAAAGATTTACAATATCAGGCGAATGCAGTACCTATTATCTTTTCATAAAGCATTGGAACGTGACAATGGAATTAATTCGGGGCAACTGAAAAATATAATTTATTTTAAAATAATGAATAATTTCAAACATTAATAATAGCGAAAAACATCTGATAAAGTATTTTATCAGCACCTATCACAAACAACAATCGATTTTATCTTTATATATTTTAAAAATTATAATCTACTTTCGCCGATAACTTTCTACGATATCAAAAAAATGTTCAGTTACGACAAAGAAATATTCTTTGTAACAAATTCATCTTTCGCATACATGTAGTATTTCTTTAGAATTTGTTCCTATTGATAAGAAAAGCCCACTGTGATACTCAATTTCCAATAACTTTTATAATTAACATTTCCAATTATTTAATACCGCCCACTAACTCAAATTTTTAAACGTAACAGACAATACGAATATTAAAATTTATGACAAATATGACGCATATTACATCGAAAGCAATGTTTTTTTTATTCCTAACTCAGATAAATACTGTATTAATGTAACACTATTATGAACATAATTTTTTAAGGTTAATAAAAATTTAGGTGAACTATGTTTTAAGAAGCACTGAATATAAATCCAACGTCAAAATTCCTTTGTCCCCGAAGGAATTCCAAAAGTGCCCGGCACAGAAAAACAGTAATCTGAAGATATAGCACAAATAACACATTTAATTCACCTTGCATATAACAAGTCTATGGCGGAGCCCCTCCAAAACAGTCTGCCTTAAAAACAAACGAATGTTTATTTGGCAGCTTAAACTTTTAAAACAGACGTCGTCATGTTAATTCTTCACATAACCTCAAAAACACGAATAAACAATGTGTTGTTATAAGAACACTTAAGTAATCTACGAAGGTCTGTAAGGAACAAACGTTTCTACCTTACACGTGTTCTAATCTTCAACAAATTCAAAACAATATCCACACAAAATATATTTAAATCAATCTCAAATAAATTATTTTCTCACATAAGCAGTGAAGTCTATTATAAAAGAATTCAGCAAATGAGGAGAAAGTCTGCCAGTCACTACTAAGTTGTTATAAATGTGTCACTTCAAATTGTCAAATTTCACAGAATTCGAATTTAAATTTCGGCAGAGTAAATATAAAACTGACTGTTAATAAACCAGTCACAGCCTAAGGGAATATTTAATAACACATGCATCACAGGACGAAATTTATGTCATTTTGGCAATAATGACAGAAGATGCGCCAGCTTTGCACCCAGATAAAAGTTTGAAAATAACTCGTTAATCTGTTTCTCAACGCCTTTGTAAAACAATCGGTAGAACTGCTGTTTATTTGGTAGAAAAGTCTTATATATTCCAGAAAATTCAATAAATGAGATAATACACAAAGATTCTAAATTAACTCTAAAATCTTACATAATAAACCTACAAACAAAATATACCTTAGGCCATCTGCAATGAAATTTATGTCAATTCTCTTCAAACCTTAACTTCGAAGCCATGATTTCAAATAAATTTTAATAAGTGTCACTGTACTATGTAAGTACATTTCAAAGTGAACCTTATTGAAACAAGATATTTGACAAATTTTGAAGTGACTGTTAAGGCACTGGTATAACCATGACCCACTATGTGTAAACTAACGCAGGTTCTGTTGGCTGGGACGTACCTGTGACAACAAGGAAGGCCTCCACGGTGAGGTACCCTTAAAGGTGGTTGTTTACTTTGGATGTGAGACTGCAATTGAAATATGAGATAGCTACCACGGCAAAGAACTCAAAAGGAAGAACTAAAACAATCCTTTCCATCTTTAAATATCCTTTCAATATTAAGCACGCAAACATTAATCTCTAAAAACCTTCTTTAACTACTATTAACTTAATTACAATTGAAGCTGAAGGCTAAAAAATGTCATTCAATATTATACTTTTTTCTATAAACATTTTTTTCCAAATAACATTCAATTACATTGCGTTTCGATATTCATTTTTTTTTCAAATTTAATTTCCGAACGCGTTACATAGTTTTACCTGTCAGATGGCTCATGTTATGGCACAAATAAATAATTAATGCAAGAGCATGACTCCGTACTTACACAGATGGGTTTTTGATCTCTTCAGTAACATAGTTGAGGTTATTCCAACCGTCGTACGCCCAGAGTCCTGTGTAAAACGCAGTGGCGATGTTCCCCAAGGAATAGGTCGTGCCTTTGAATACATTTTCCAGATGCTGAGTATTTCCTACATTAAAACAAAGAACACATTACCGTAATGGATACAGCCACGAGGAAATATGTCATCTGCGAACATGATAAATTGTTAAAACCTAAGAGAGATAAAATATCGACAAGAAAGGATGTGGAAGTTTTGTTAATGCAACCAGCAGACTTTATTCACTAAATGTTGTTCAATATTTTGCGTTAACACATAGAAATGTAAAACAAACAACAATTTTAAATACTCACTAACCATAACTATACCATCTTTATAATCATCCATACTGTCTCCAGCACATGGGTCTCGTACTATTGCGGATATTATTAAAAATAATATTTCCATATGCTTATGTGCTGGAGGTTTGGGTTCTTTTCTTAACTGGTTCAAACCCAGTGATAATTACATGTACCTACCACCACCGCAATAAGTCAGTAACTCTGCACTGTGGTAGTTTTGGTAACCAGACTTCAATTAATTCAAATATGTCATGGCCTCCTTTATGTAAAGTTATTCGAGACACGCCAATTGTTTCATTATTCATGTAACTATCAAGTTTTACGTCACGGGAACTGGATCTTCAATAAATTAAAGTATCGAAATAACAAGGAAACGTGCATTGCTTCCTTATATGCCGAGTCTGGAAATGACGTGTTAGAGATAAGGGAAACTGAAAATCGCTAGAAGATTTCTGCTCAAGACAAAGACAATTTTGGTTCCCAAGGGCACAGCGTTTTCCTGTGGGGCCTAGAAGTGATGGAATAGAGGAAAAATTGCTATTTAATCCCGATATGAGGTGTTTTTGCGAACAAAGTTCTACCTTGAAGCTAAAATAAGATGTTCCGAAGGTACGTTTGTCAAACTATATTGTAAAATATGAAATTCGATCCGGTACCTAGAATTACACTATGTTTAGTCGAATTTAATTACAACCCTAAAGTAATCAATAGTAGTAGTCATATTGAACTTAATAATTTTAATATTTTACCACATTATTTTAAAATATACTAAAAGGACCGTTAAAATAAACGAGGAATTATTATTTCTTTCTAGTTCTGGCCCAAAATAAGTTCCGCGTGTGTTTTAGAAATTTTATTGTGTTTGTAGTAATTTTCCTCTTTGTTCCAGTTGTAACAGACAACTCTGTACCTGTATTAACCCTGAATTAATAATAAAATTACTTCAGTAAAAAGTTCGAAAAAATTAATTTTGATTAAGCGTCAGTCTATCAGAGTTAGTAGCTAAGTTAAAAAAGAATGAATGAATGAATTAATTAATTAGCCATCAAGATCACAATTTAAATAATGAAATACGGATTGAAGTGGGCAAATATGAACGAAAAATATCTACAAGATATTTGAGTCTTGTATTTTAATCAAATCACTTCAGTGGCTTCGGGAACTACGAACCGAAAAACTAACCATAAATCCCCATTATGCGTTCACTTTAAAGTATTATGTTTACCATGAGACTACTTGATGGTTTCCCAGCTCCTCAAGAAATTCCATGCTTTTGTGGAACCTGAAATATCATCTTCATCAAAATTTGTCACGGAGTTTACATAGTTCAAAGATTCCATACTAGATAGAGCACGTCTCTTGTCCTCATGAGAAAGCCCTCGTTGAAGAACGGGTTTTATTTGTGAGGTAGGGGGATGAGTCAGGATTTAGTATTGATCCGAAGCCCTGTTGTGACGTCATAGCGTCCCAAGAAATCTGCGCCGGCCGCGTTACCATTCACATCGACGCGGTTTACGAAGTCCCACCCCTCTTTACATGCACTGTGCCGATCACGTGAAACCTTTTGGTCTGGGAAAATTTCGGTGAGAATTTCTCTCGTCTGCTGTCCTCCATTATGCTACAATTAATTATCAATTGTGCCCACACACAGTTCAAGGTCTAGGGTAAATCTCAACCCTTTAACAACGCGTCTCAATTACAAAGACCAACTTGTTATATTGTTTAAGGAAATTATCGTTTATTCTTAGAATCATCTGAAACCATTGTTTAGTCTCGTAGAGTTTGACCGACGTTTCAGAGTTGCTTATTGTCTCCAGGTCAAATTCTGCTAGGGTACACGACGGTCATCTACATTTTCATTCATTCTAATATATTCTCTTAGTAGTATTTTCAATTAGCAACATGTAGCCTTTAAATGAGGTATATGATTACCATCATTCTTGGCACGCTATGAATATACATAATTTTATTTATTTATTTATTAACAGTTTATTTAGCAGGGCTCACATTAGCTCAGATTACAAGAACTGAATTATAAAATGAGTAATTAATAACCAATTGGAAAGGATACGGCCGTGGTATATATAAAGCACAGTATCGACATTTACTTGGAGGGACTGAGAAAAACAACGAAAATTCTTCAAGTCAACGTAACCGGTCTCCGGGCCGAGATTTGAACAAAGAAATCCCGAATAATACAAAGTGGCAAACTAATTAGTCAAGTTTCACCTTTAAAGTCATTGCAAGTAATTAACTATAAGTGTCACCACGTAATTTCCTAGAAAATGGTAACTGAAATAAGCATGTAAAAACGCAATATAGAGTGCGTTCGTGCCTGTACGTAACAAAACAGTTCCACAAAACAAATTTTAATAATCAAGCAAGTGAACTTTGTTGGAATTAGTAATATCTTCTCATCTCCAGCTAAGCTCCTTTGGTTGCCAGATGTATCATTGATTTAGTAAAAGGTTTTCAATAAAATATACGTATATTACAATAGGAATTGTTAATATTCTAACATAAAACTTCTGTGTATTCACACTTTCGGAATATTCTTTGTTGACTAGCGTTACAGACATGATTTTCCTTGAGTTTCAGTCATACAATATAATTTTTCAAAATCGATTCTTACACAATTTTTAGAAACTGCAAACAAATTTTTATCTGCAACTCGAAAATATTTAGATGTGCCATTCATAACAACTTTGAGATGCTACTATGAAGAGGGCACATAATATTTAGTCATATTCAAAATACTCCATTTAAGTTTGAAGCGCCCGTCTGTAAAATGCGTCCTGAAATACATGCTTAGGCAAATCTATTATACAAAAGCTTACATTACTAACATTCAAAGCTTTGGAAAGCCTTATAGAATTATGTGTATTTACCGTCAAGAAGTATAGAAATGTTTAATTCTATTTTGAATCGAGTTCACATGTACGCTTTCAGTAATATTTACGACTGACAAAAGCTGTTTCTATAAACGCACGGACGCCATTTGCATTTCAATATACAAGAAAATAAGGTCCTGCCAGAATAGAATAGGTACAAGGCACAATTTTTCAATAACCTCTCCACTGGGCGCAACTCTCGCTGCAAATATAAAAATTACGTTAAACCAAAAAGGAAAAAAGTGTGTAGACGTATCTGTAGAAAGCATCGATCGTAGAATTCTGGATTTTGACAACACGCCATCTCGAAGGCGTCACAACTCAGAAGGACACAATCAGTAACGATAAATCCTGTTCGACACAGAATGACATTCGATTAATATTCAAGACTCTTAAGAAAAGAAATTTACTGGAAATTTGGGGTGATAACTCCGTATTGAATAAGAAAGTGTAGGAAGATTAAAATCTTCAGAAATAACATTTCTTCGAGACTAGACTGGGAACACGTTCCAAATATAGCACAGTATCGATTATCCTGAATGTGAATGCCCGTGTTTCTGTGTAAAAATATGTATAAGCTCGTATTTCGCTTACATAGATGATGACGACAATTCTAAAAAAATGTAATTTGCATTAACCGTATTTTTCGATTAACCAGGCCCCTACTTTCCCAAATAACTGCCGACATTCGATGTTCTACTGTATTATCTGTGAAACAAAAGACTGCCGAAATAATTGTCTACAACACATATACAGAATAGAAAACAGAATGTCAAAAAAACGGTACAATTGTAACCAAAAGTTCCTGAGCGCTTCAAACAAAGATGGCGAGTTAAAATACACGCAAAGGCTGTGCATGTCAATGGTGATTATGACACTGTGATATCGGAGGATCGGACGCTGTTTTTTTATCACGAGACAAGCTACCTTGAAATTTTTCTTTTTTTCATTAACCCTTGTAGTCAGATTATGGGTTGAACTCGAATACGGCCGCAAGGTTAATTTTTTCACATCCATAGGCGGCCATAATGTGAAATATTCATATCGTATTTTACTCGACGCTGCATAACATCACTAATTGATACAGCGTTATAAACAAAGTCCCTTATAACTAACCGAACGGGTAATTTAAAACAAACGTTTTTATCTGTGAGTGCTAATAAAATAATTAACCTATGTTATGATTCTTTTAAGAAGTAAGGGAATCTGGTAGTACAAGGTCTAGGATGGGATTCAATCCAAACATAATACAATTCAAGCTGACACATCTCACATCATTCTGTCGTTTTCTGGATCCAATCCAAATACACACAACATCCGCACATCACCAAGAAACTGTCATGAAATTGTATTATTTGTTTATGTGTGGTAAGTAAGATGGGATTTGGAAGGAGGCGTTCGTGGTCTATTTTACCGTACTGTTCCAATAGTCTCTCGTAGAGACACCTTCATCTTATTCCAGCCGAGATTCGAATCACTGGCCGCTCTCCCAAGTCAACAGAGGTATCTTCACACCGATCTGCTTGCTAATCCTAAGTAAATTCTTAATTACGTAATATAAGCAATTCCTTTTTACTTTCTGGCAACATCGCCTTAAACATTTCTTTACTCCTAAACACATTTATAATAATCTACGTGTAATATTTTAAGACCAGAGTGACCATATTTAGAGCGTACCATTTAAAACGAAACGTAATAAAAATTAGGTACTACAGCTTAAAAATATCAAATCCAGGCCCAGATCAAGATCATCTTTGCTACTACGCCGATGCTGAAGCGTGCAGGTGCGAACAAGATGTGCTGACGAGTAAAACGTAGGTTAATTCTCGAACGAGATCGTAAAATCATTTGTTGCTATCCGTAAAGTATTTCACAATGTGTATCCTGACAATAAACTACTGACTAAGACAATAAACCGACAGGTAACATTTCCGGGACACAAGCGCTCATCGAGGGGGAAAAACAGGAAACCATGGCCGTTCTGGTTTAGAACTTACACCATCAGCTGCACGAATTATATATTACCATTAGTCTCATCATTTCGTGCGTGGTTCATATATTTTAGTGTTACGTTTTAAATGGAACGGCCTGTGTATTCCAATAACATAGGCTACGTATATATTCCGAAAGCGTTATTTCGTAATTTACATTCTTCAGGAGTTTTTATTAGACCGATAAGTATCAAAGCTCCATTTCCTCAAGAATATTTTTACTTTAAGAGACCAATGTCAAATTCCATCAAAATCAGTTCAACAGTTTCCTAGACGAAACACAAAAATTACTGGAAATAACTGTTCATTTAACTTGTAGACCTTCTACATATTCAAACGCATACAAACGTAACCCTTCGTCGTATGTAACGTAATACAACACAGTAAAATTAATTGTATAACAAGCTTAATGTACAAAACACAATATATAAAGGACACTGAAATTAACTGTTGGCATTATAGCTACATAAACGGATACATCACATGTACTGCAACGCAGTAAAAAAAAAAGGATTTAAAGGATGCTTAAATTAACAGCACAGCGAACTTAAATGACTAAGCAAAGAAATAAATGAATGTGGGAATGGGAAAGGTTTTTGCGTACTCGCCTTCAGCCAGTTTGTAGGCGCCACCACAGATAATTATCAGGATGGCGACCAATTTTGCTGCTGTGAAGACGTTCTGCACGCCAGTTGCCAGGTTCACACTGTAGCAGTTGATGTATAGAATCACCGCTGGAACAGATACACCAATAAAGCATTGCCCACAATTACACTACACGGCAAATACGCTGTCAGGGGTACAGATGTACATTACACGAAATGTGAAAAGTGAAATCATAATACAGTGGTTGCACTGTCAGTCTGTCCGAATATTACATTATCACGCATCAGATTTTAATTGAAGATTTCTCTCTTCTGGGTTGTTGCGCTGTGTAGTCTGGTCGATGTTTACCAACGTTTCAGAGGTCATACTGCCTCCGTCATCAGGGCGCAACAACCCAGAAGACAGAAATCTTCATGCTTACCGCTGTGAAAACCTATACAGATTTTAATTCAATACTGTGTTGTTCTGCGTACAATAAAGTAAATGTGAAAACTGAATATTTATTCGAATCGGTCCATTGTATTTGGAGAGACAGTCAACGGATAATACTGAAATGTAATTCAAAGAAATAAATTATGAAAGTTGAACTATATTTATCTGTCTCAGGATAGGATCCACTGGCGGGTTCTTGTGAATACGGAAAATAATAATCAGGTTTGAAAAAAGGTGGGAATTTCTGACTAGCTCAGCGCAATATTAGTTTCTCATAAAACGAGTTAGCTAGAAGTTTAAACAGCTTTATCAAAGCTGGCTCATAGTATAAAAATCTAGTGCACGATATACCAAATTCTTCAATTATAGCTGATCATAACAGATTAATTTGATTCGAAATACTTAAGTAATTAGAATATATTGTTCTGCGTGATAGAGAAATCTAACAGTCAGGGAATCATTTGTATACTCGTTACGGCCTGATTCGACCAAAGTTTGAACGATAACCCCGATTATGGAGGCAGCAAGAACCTCTGATTAATCGGCAAGTTAGTGTAACATCCCATAAATCAGTCATCGTCAGTACTCGATGCAGTGAAAAATAAAATCTCACCTTGCGATTTTAATAATTTACTCTCAGAAACCGTATACTAAGCAGGTTGTTAGAAATGTGTCTAGTGTCCTTTTCCCACTGAATATAACAAAACGGATCGCTTTAATTGAAGCCTGTGGCAGGTCTGGAGTCATAAGCGTCCACAGTGGCAAGAGGCCATCAACGCTCGTGACCTAGCCACACCCTACGTCCAAAAATACTCTGAAACTGTTCCTCCTTCGATTTATGTGTGTTTGCTCAACTGTTTTAATTTTATAGGCCTCATGCGCAAACATTCGTCTGTTGTTTGTATACACAACGAAGCGGGAAACGTTCCAAACAAATTCCAGAAATTACAGATCAAATGGAGGAATGGACTAATGAGCAAGGTTTAACTATGAAATCGACTGGTCGTGGTAAGAATCTGGCATATCCTTCATTTGTTTACATAAAACTTACTTCCAGCACGTAGGCAAGTTGTTAGATTGTGCCCATGTGATTCAAAATTAAATTAAGATGGCAGAAGTACAATACAATTTTTTATTTGAGTCTCCGTGCCTTTATTTACAAAATTATTTTTGGCTCAGTTTTAGCTAACGCTTAAATTATTTCCTTGAGACACTACAATATTAGATCTCTTCGGCTACGATCAACCTTAAGACCTTAGAGTAGTGACGCGTTTGAGAAAAAGTATGTTGGAAATATATCCTCCTACGTGAATACACACAGACGTTAGTAGCTGTAGTTGTGTGTGGTTTGAAATTCTTACACTACAATTCTGTTCGATCCGAGAATTTAGCTTACCTTTCAAGTCAATAATAGAACACTTCATACATAAGGCAGGAAGTCATGTGTCTTTGCGTTCCGCCATTATATAACAAGTTCTGAGAACAATTTATGACGCCTTCTTTTCTTAAAATAGTTCATTCCAATTTACTTAGCTACTAACCGTTATAAATTAATAATTAGTATATTTTATGATCAATCGGTGAATAATTTACGCTTATAAATTAAATCTGACAGAAATAACAAATATTTTTACCGTGATTATTAGTTCAGATACAGACGGGGCCACTGAGAAGTACGAGGGGAAGAGTGTTGGGAGAAGAAGAAATAGTCTGGTGTGTACGTCACTAATACACCACACAAGTATTAAAAAAGAAATAAATGTAATTCCAGAATGTAAATGAAACAGAATAAACCTCAATAAATTCAAGCCCAAAAACCGTGATTTGCATGTTAATGCACATAACGTAAAAGTGTCGCTATACTTATTCATGCATGAAATTTGGCTGTCAAACCAACATCAATTTACGGGAAGCTTACTGGCAATCTCTGGCGCACTGAGTGGAAGTGTTCATGAGATGACGAGAGCAGATAATAACGTGTGTGTGATCAATGCGTAGGAGGAGGATCAGTCACCAGGAAATGAACCTACCTGCTTAGCAGGAACACATCATATCCGTTAGTTAGTTAATTAAATGACAGTTCGGTCGGTTGGCTCATTTTCTGGCCAATCGATTGATCGATCGGTATTTTATTTCTTCATTTAAAAAGACGAAATATAACACCGTATTGTTTAATTCTCGAAATACGATAAAAATCAACTAAGCAAAGATGAAGATATTTTCATGTTGTTTGTATCCACAAAGATTTTGGCAACGCCAACATTACTATTGAGATATTTTATTTATTTTCATATACCTTTGTTTATTTCCTAAAAACGGATCTCCAAATTTCCTCAGAGAATACAATACCTGATCGATAATTTAATAGTAATTATGGAATAAGTCGCCAATATAAATCCAAGTCAGAGGGCGACATTACAAAACTTTAGACAGATATGAACAACAAATAGCTTGGACGTAAAACGTTACAAGGCCCTTAATAATTATTGATATTTTATAACATTTCAGAATAAGAATAAAATATAACATACATAACACGGTCTTAACTTATTTTTCACTGAAATAAATGTATTTGAAATTCTAAAGAAGCATGCCCATATTTCAAAATAGAATTTTTAAGAGACAATACAGACCATGAGTAGTATTAATAAGGACACTGGAAGTAAACACATGGCATACACGAAATGTCGTACGTAGAAGTCCAGTGGTTAGCATTCCCGCTTTGTTTTCAGTACATCCTTTGTTAGAGGTAGCCCATATTGGCTGAGGTATTTCGAGATTTTCCTCGTGAGAATCCTTGAATAACATCTTAAAATAGTCTTCAACTGTCTTCTCACCCATTCTTTAGAATTCCTTATTTTCAACAATTCTAATATTCGACGCTCCTAAAACTATGCTTCTTTAAATAAAGTAAGTAGCAACTAAGAACCTCAGCTCAAACGTCATAGAACGTACACACACCTTGTGTACAAGGACATATAATGTAACAAAATGAAATTCCGTCTCAATTACAATTAGTGGCATCTGTTGACTGACAGATCAAAATGCAATATGGTGTAATTGGAGGTCTTGTTGACAATTACAGGCATGTGTCTGTCGAGTGACAGATGTAGACCTGCAATATATAGAGCATTTAACGCCAGTGTGAATGGCACTAAGAGGGAAATTCTCTGACCTCTAGCAGACCTAATACGCACTCAAATTTTTGGAGAAGTTGTGGAGAATACAGATTTATAACCCCATTCAGTGGAAACTTCTTATGTAATGTATAATAAAATAGGAATAATTTTAAAAAGTTTCCGTGTTAACGAAGACATAATATGAAAATACACTTTTAAAACGTAAGAGTTATCGAACTGTCATTCACTGAGGACGCTGACCTGTAGTGACGCAAGCTGTCACCTACTCTGCCGACACGGTATCTCCATCAACCCCCACTGAGAATATTCTCCGAATACTGCAGACGATATAGGCAGAAGGGTTACAAGTTAATTGATGGTGGACCGAGTCAATAAACTTCAACCTGTTCAACAGGACAATGATAAACGTGGAAGCTATGTCCACATGACATTTGAGGTTCTCACAGCGGTGGAGATGTAGATGTTGGTCTTCTGGGGTTCTATAGTGGCGTGGACCAGTTAGAAGATACCACATTTTCGGATAATTTTACCGTCTTCATCTCCAGGATTTCGTATCCTTCGACTTTCATATAGCTCTATATCGGTCCAATATAAATTCAACGCTACACAAAGATTAAGGCGAAGTTTATATCAACAACAGTCGTACAGTTCTCACAAACGAAGTTTTTATAAAGTTTACACAAAAATTTAAAGCTGAAGCGACAGTTTTGATAAGTTACAGGTAAGAAATACAGACTGTAACGTAGCAATTGTAGTTCGGTTGCAATTTTTTGACTTATATCCATTTACACTGGCACTGGCAAATTATTACGTCATAAAATGTATATATATAATTAAGATATGCATAATTCATTTGGAGTGTGAATGTCATGTGTATAGGCTCTATATAACTATACAGATGGAAACATTATTTACGTCGCAATAAAATATGGATGTTCTAGGATAAATAGGTTAAACTCATAAACGTTTAGAACAATAAATAGAATTTTCAGAAATTCATAAATTTGTATCTATCGGATGAAAATTGTGTTTAAGAAAAAGGTTTTAACTGTTATGTGTTACATTCAATATTGCTGTTTTTCTGTATAAAATCCATCGTTTAGCATGTTAAAATAATGCCAAGACGTTTCAGAGGCTGGCTCTACCCCCGTCTTCAGGCGATAAAACCTACTCTGTTGAGTCCGCTAGAAGGAGGTAATTCCAATCTCTTGACCACAGCAGGTTTTATAATCTGAAAACAAGGACAGAGCCAGACCCTGAAACGTGGTGACTTAATTTTAGTATGCTGAACGATGGATTCAGTAAAAATAGAAAAACACTGAATGAACATAAAGGTTTATGAGGTAATCAAAGGCCAAATAAATTCAGATAATAAAATACAGCCGAATAATCGTGGTCTGAAGGTCTTGTACCTACCTATGGCAAGGACAGCTACCATTTTAACCACACTGTTAGGCGGCTCACACTCCGAAACGAAGGCTTCGACGGCGTACTTGGAGAAGCTGAGGCAGATGATGGCCAGCTGTGACGGTTTCAGCACCAACGTGGAAACCCAGGAGAACAGGTAGGCAGGCATTGGTCCAAATGCGTCCATGAAGTACGCGTACTCCGCTCCAGAGCTGGTGTTCATAGTGCCCAACTCGGCATACGCAAGGGCGCCTGTTGGCAAACACCCCTTGCGATAAACCTTTGACGCCGAAGAAGTGAGAGTTCGTTAGGACAGAGAAAATTGTGGGGGAGATGTGACAGACACTTAATTTCTGGGGGAGAATAAAAAGCATTTTATAGTTAGAAGGTCCTCAGCCAATGCCCGATAGTTCTTCTCGTTAGAACTGAATCAGAGTGAAGGCGTTAGGGTGATAAGTAGTGATTAATGATGTTAAGGGAAAAAAATAAATGTTTAAAGCGAGAATAATACGAAACGCATAAATACAAAATGAAGATTTACTGATTGTTGAAGTAGCTGGGAAATATAGTTACTATTGGGCTTGAAATGGTTGCTTTTAGAATATTTCGGAGCCCTAAAACAAGGCGTAAACTTTTCTTCAGTCTTTAAAAATTAGATCGGAAGGAACATGCATGACAGTGATGTGCACTAACGAGAAATTATTCCTGAACAGGTGCTAAACTAGTATTAAAATAGACAAAACTACATTTCGTGTACAGCGCTTCTGAACGACCCTAGAAACTTGAAGCAAACAAAGAATGGCTCACTCGTAAGTCCATGTGGGTCTACTATACAAACGTGTTGTTTTCTAAAGAAAACTCAGTTAAAATTAATTGTCTGGCACGACACCAGGGGAAAAATAAAGAAAACACCTCTTTTGTTGATCACTAAAATTAAAATAACCACAACAAAGTAGTGGACTAGACGAAAACATTTGTGGCGCATCCAATCCCAGAACATTTTCTGTCCTTTAAACAAGGCAAATGATATATGTGTTATTGTGGGTTTCAAAACGAGATTTTCACATACCAGAAGCAGGGAATGGATTTCGTGTACTAAATATTCCGTCTGTTTAAAAAATAAGTTCTTTTGTCACATTAAAAATGTCAAGTGCTGTTATCAAGTATGAAATATAAGCACAGAATACTAAATCAGATTATTTAAATAACTACTTACACATTCTTTCATCTGAGATACGGATTTATAATACTGAATGTGCATGAACATTCTTAGTAGTTCCCATGTAACTTTATTCAAAAATCAACACAGCATCTCCGACGCAAACTTTAATCCTTCATTGCCTTCCGTGTCCATTGTTAGTGATTAAATTAACTTCAGCATCCTGAGTCTGCTACGTCCAGGGTCAGAGATGAAGTACCAACTGAGGAACGAGGTCTGTCGCTTATCTTAAGATGTGAACGTATCACTGGCGAACTTATACTCGCGGGAAGGGGGATGAAGTACCCAAAGAAAACCTTGTCTCAGTGTCAGTCTGATAAAAAAAAATATCGATGTTGAATACCCCGAGAAAGGCACTCTGGTATTTCGACGTTTGGAACCTCTATCTAAGTGCCTGGGTTATACTGCGGCCAAAGATTGTAGGAAACCAAGAATTCGAAACATGGAATTCTGCCATTCTACTTTGTTCAAGTGTCACTAACAGAAGGTGAAGAATGTTGTGCAGGCAATCACATATTTACTGTGGCGGAAAGAATTTTCCAGTGTGTCATCTCGAGAAACCCGTCTACACAACTGTTACACAAATAAAACTGTATCGCTGTATAAAAACACGTAACCTTGTACAAGTAGAAATTGAAAATGCTTCACAATCAACCCTGATCATGGAGGTACTTCTGAAACGTCGGCAATCTTCAACCAGACTACAAGTCTCAACAAACTAGAAGACAGCCATCTTCTTAGAAGTAAACGTTGTCTTTCTATACAGTTGAAAAACACTCTTATCAACAGTTATGCTTTGGGGTGGATAAGAAATGTATACAAAATTTTAGACCGAAAACCTGGATTAAAGTGACCAATCAGCAGACCTAGTAAGGATGGAAAAATAATACTAAATCAGATGTTATAATAATAAGGGGGGGATTAGATCAAAATTATTCAAGATAGCTTTCAGTGGTGGATTTTTGTAAAAGTGGTAATGAAATTTCGTCTTCCATAACATTTGGGTAATTTATCGATCGCATTATATACTTTCAACTTCTGAAGTTCGCTTCTTCTCCATGAATTCTGTTACCGTGCGATAAACTTCCGAGGTTAATAACAAAAGAAACAGGTGTTTTCATTTATTGATTGGAAAGAATATCTGGTTTACTTAAGATGATTTCAACGTCATGGGTTATACAGTTTTGCAAATTAGGCTGGATGTGAATATTAAATTGAACAAAATTAAAAATTTCCGGGTCTTAATTTGAAACCCATATCTTCGGAGCACAGAACAGGGATTCGAACCATTTATCAGTGAAGTTAGGAAAAAACTGTATCCTAGTTACCCTACGAAAGTAGCGACAAGCAGAAGCTCTAATCTGTGAGCGATGCTTGGCCAATGACACTTCTTTCCGGCGCCAGGTAAGTGCCACAACGTTCTTGTCACAGTGTGTGAAGACGATGCATGCCAGAAGGCGTCCAGCACAAATTAATGGACTAAAACAAATCTTAACTTGGCGTCCGGCCACTAGAGTAGCAGAAATAACCAGCATTCGCTCTGAAGTACTCTCTAGGTTTATATCTTAGGAACTGAAATCAGAGGTTTTTATGACAAGGTACGGGATTTTCCTTCAGTTCGACCCAGTTTTTAACTTGTGGCTGAATCAGATATAAACTTACATGTTTATAAGAAATAACTGACTGGTAGACTTCAAGTGTCCTAGAGTCATAAAATTTTGACTTGACGATGAAGAAGGGAAAAACATGTGAAGTGACCATTCTCGAATGTTATTGTTACAATATAATTTATATAATTACGTAACATAAAACTACAATAAAAACAGAACTGATGATTGGCCTAGTGAAATCTACAGCCAAGACCAAGACATGTAGTTTAGAATGTTTATTGTTGAGCAAATCAGATTATCTGAATTAAAAGCCTTGGTTAGAACAGGAAAAATGACTAGGAGGCTGACACATTTTATCGGATTTTATGGATTGAAACTAACATATAATATTTTATAAATAGGACTGCTTACATAATATTAAAAAAATATAACTCGGCATATTTTAATTTAATGATTTATCCTTTTTTCGAGTAAATATCACGACAAATACATGAGAAACTACAAAGGATTTTAAAATGCTATTAATAAATGTGTTGAAAAACGGTCATCAGCCAAGTAGGTCACTCTTCGCTTACGACAAAGGTACAAACTACTAAACATATTAAAAGAAGAACAGACAAGGCGTAGACAAAATAACAGAAAACCTTGCAATAGAACACACACAAACGGTGCTCAAAATAGTTATTATTTTAAACCAGACGATGTTTTTTATTTTATTTTTATGTTTAATGTCCATACGTGCAGAATTTTTATCAAATACTACGCACGATCCCTGAAACTGTGTCATGTTTCACCGAATTTATAAAAATATGTTCTGTAATAATATCTATATCGTGTTTTAATTTAATAAGTACAACTGAGCTGCTGAAGTTCGAAAAATAAGTCTGACAACAATAAATTTCCTTCTGTGCATATTATGATATCTCGCGTAAAAATTAATTTGTGACTACAGATTATTTAGTATTTGATAATACCATTGAAAAGACCGCCCCCTATCATATCTGCAGAGTAAACGCAAATTATTTGCACAGGAAAATCCTGGAATTATTCGTCACAACTGCTATCTTTCGTATCCTTTCCGATTCATCATTCAGAATCGATCTTCCATTTGGCACTCTGCATTCTGCACAACGAGAAATTTCTGCCAGCGAACACACAGGAGCTCAGCAGAATCAGCGTGGTTTCAACATGCTACCAGCTACAAAATAACAGACCTTGCAGCGATTTAATTTGTTTACAAACAAAACATAAAGCATGAAAATCTAATTTCATTTAAAAACATTTCATAGACTCAATTACGTGTGTTTTCCAGAGCCCAACACGGCATACAACGCTGGTTGCTAACTACGTTAACACACCAGTGGATTGGTGATTTTTATAACAATCACCTGACGTCGACAGTAGAATATCATCGCGAAGTTACAGGTCAATTAATCCTAATAGCGAAAAGGTTTTTTTTTACTGACGGTAAATAAAATGTAATTTATCGGAGCAGATGGCTGTCTTCTGGGTTGTAGCGCCGTGCAGTCTGGTAGAAATTTACCAACGTTTCAGAGGTACTTGCTGCCTCTGTCATCAGAGCGATAAGGCACTCATCGGAAGGACCACTGAAACGTTGTCAAACTTGTACTAGATTACAAGGCGCTACAACCCAGAAGACAGCCATCTTCGGAAGTACCACCGTGATAAAATCAAATCTTACTTAATTGACCGGCGACAATGAAGTCGACCCTCCGTATTGACGTGTCCATGGATTATGTTTTGAAACATAATACAATGTTATTAACCTCGGAGAAGGTATGAGGACCTTCTCTTGGCAACCTCCGGTTTATTGATCGACCCAATTTGCTCCTTCGGATACCGGGAGGACACAATGCAGGATAATTTAATGGAACAATACTTAAACTTAATTGCGTTAAAAGTTACAGGTTAGAAGAAGGTGGCAAAGAACTTGCAATTGGCGTTGATAAATTCATGGTTTCAATGGTGCACTCTTGTAAGTTAAAATAAATTGTAATTTGCTTGTAATCTAGTAAAAGGATAACTAATATGTTTACCTCAGTGACACAAGTACGTAGGTTTAGAATAATCGATATTTTAACTAAACAGGACATTTTTAACCGAAATTTCTCTCGTATGTCACTTTCAAGTTATTAAAAAATTTCATTCAAGCAAGAGAAGCACAACCTAAATATGAAATCAATAGAAGTACACAAATTTTCCAAATTCTTCTTTCAAATTTCTCATACATTTATACCGTTCCAGATCTCATAAGCGTTACGAAAATTACATTTTACTGAGACAAAATACATTTCCTTTGTCATCGTTAAATACATTTTACGCTGAAAATTTGTTCACATAAAATTTCTTATATATTATGACAACTGTTGACTGATGTTTGTCATGTTTTCCTTCACGCTTTTCAGTTGAAAACTCGGCGCACTTTAAAGTGCATTACAATCATCTCTTCTCCCATCCTTTACTTCCTAGCAGGAGCTGGATAGTAGTGTGGGTTGATACCAGGTTCGGTCGGGCTGTATTAGCAAGTGAATTCTCATCCTGCCAGGAATCGAATCCCATACCTCGGTTCGAGCTCTCACTGACGTATGACAAGACAACAGTGACCTCAGAGTTGTAGCAGTTGGCACATCAAACACGTCATAAAGTAGCGTCACAGCGATTGCCAACCTACAATTCTGTGCCTGTCACACTCCTGCAATAACACGCTAACTGCGACACAGAAATCGATAACTGTTCTATTAGTGCAAGCCACACGTATCCCTTGTTCTTTAGTTAGTGTTTAACATTTGGATTCAGACAGCAAATGCATGTCCATTGCTCATAGAATTTTGGGAATATCTGACTTTGGCACACACACAGAAACTATTCAGATATAATGATTTTTCCATCAATATCATTGTGTATTTTACAACGTAAACTTCAACTAAAATTACACAATTTTTTCGCTTCTCTAAGTATTTTATTACCTACAATGTCTTGCTCTGACAGGTTATGGTCTTCTACATAATTTGTTTTAGAATTACATGTTCATTCATACCGTGCACATTAATTATATTGCGGAATTTATAATTAAATATCTCTTAGGATATTTTGAATATAACTTAAATGCAATAAGTCTTGAGTTGATTTCAGATTCTGACAGCGGTGATTATGAAGATGACTGCTTAATGCGTTTATCATCCGAGCGATCACTCGTTTTCTCGATGATAATTTATACGAGACTACAATGGGAAATATTCCAAACACAGTCATCTTCTCGTCTTGAGTTAATTATTAAGCCATCTTCTAATACCATCGAATACAACAAGTATTTAATTCATTTCTCACGGTTATTTAAGCACTGCTTTCATTGCGTGTTCTGGAAACCCGTTCACAAACAGCATTTTATCTCCCATTAATGGCGTAATTAACAACACTTATTTGTCTATATTATTTTCTCATTCCAAATTCAAACAGCCTTCCTCAAGTAATATAATACCCCTCGTTTATTGTATTGTATTTCTTGACAGGTTAAACAAACACATAAGCAATCAGCCATTAAAAGTTCAATAACACATCTTGTAATAAGACGCTAAAATCTCCATATGGAACTCACCTAACAATGACAGCACTCCGCAAGCCACCCATATTATGAAGCTTAGCCCAATTGAGCCAGTTCGAATCAGCAGGCCCGACGGGGACACGAAAATTCCAGACCCTGAGAACAAAACATAAGCACATACCACTCATAACACGATTTAAAAGATGACAGAAACAGATCGGCATTAAACTCAACGAAATAGGATGTATATGGGGTAATATAATTGGTTTTATAAAATAGTTTATATTGTTTATAGCGTTTGTGAAAATAAAGAAACTCACGTAACTTAAGTGTGAGTCACCCAAAAGGTGTGATGCAGCGCAGAAACTGATATAATTCACAGCGATTTCATGAAGTTTAGGCAGTAAATATACGTCAGTCTGTCCAAACTCTACAACTAAAAAGTGTTGAACGGATAGAGATTAAATTTCGTATTAATGGAATATACAAAGAATTCAGTTTAGTTTGTAACATTCAAATATAACTCCTACTTAACATAAAACATCATTGATCTTCAAACGAATAGTACAAAATATTTATAAATACCTGGTATTATAATTATAATTAAGATCTATACTTATTTAAAACATTTACCGATTACAAGATGAGACCAAATTATTTTTCTGACCGTCTATTGTGAACGCCTTTACTAAAATAGGCTATATTTCTTGTAACTGTCACAACCTGTGTTGATTTTCATTGTTCATAGCGTCTCCAAGTTTTAAGTGAACTGTTTTCCAACTAATTTGTGGCTGATGAATTTCGGAAAAGTAATTATTTGGGCGAGAAATGACATATCAGCAATAAATGAACATCAATCCAAAATTGTAATGAATCCAGATGGAAAACACGTGAACTACAATGAAGATCAGATCTACACCTTTTCCTTTCTTGAGGACCTCTCTTACGCAAACTGTTGTAACACTACTCACAAACACGAACCTTTTTACAGTAAACCGGTTAGGATCTTAGACCTGAAATCGGTTTAGCTTAAGGGTTCTTCGTGTTTTCCTCGGCCTCTGACGAATACCGCAACATTAATGAAAACCACAACATACGCATAATTCATAATCATCTTTTCATTTAATTCGATGCTATACAACCTTTGAAGTCAAGAAAGCCAACCGTAACTGTCTGGATCTCAGCGAAGAAGCTTGTACGGACTTTGCTTCAACTCAGTATGGATGTCTGAGTGTTGTGAGGGGTACGTGAATTTCATTCTGAAACACTCTGTCTGTGTTGTCTGATGTGTGCGTGCGCGCGTATATAATATACGTACACAAAAGCTCACTAAGCTTAAATTAATCCTACATTATATTCTGAAGTGAAAAGTAAATGTCTGATCCTAAATAAACTACAGTACTGTACTTCTATCCCCAAATGAACATCAACATCTTTTATAGTAAAGACTATTGACAATTAAACCCAATTTAACTTTATGAGTTATAAAAACAACGTTAATTAATGATAATAATGCGGATAAGTAACGGAGAAGTGCGGCCGACTGTATTCTCAGTTATACGGTAATCAAAATATCGCTAATTACAGAAGCTTCCTGATAATCTTCCTAATGTCAATGAGCATCCGTGTGTCCACTTATAGTAATTAGCAACGATGCACAAATTTAAGTTACACAACATTACGAAACTTTCACTTTCGTCTGTGTGTCGCAGGTCAGAGAACCAGAGTTTCGAATTCCTTTATCACATGTGACGTACGTGGAGGTGGATGAGTGCCAGGCAGTGAGTCACTGCGAGCGACCGAGTCATTAAAATCAGTTACCCGAAGACGAGAGTATGAAGTTGCTAAAAGGCGAGAACAAATATGTTACACTACGTTACAATAAGTTGTAAGCTTTCCTTATGCTGGGTTACTTATAATGGCATTCATGTAGGACCAACGTTACGTAAGACACGACAAGTCAATATTTCATTCATAGCTTTTTTGTTTTGCAAAGTAGCTTGGAGCCAAATATTTTATAGGGCGGTAAATTTGAAGTACGTGGGCGACTATGATGGTTTCTGAAAGCACGTCAGCTGACAGTGTCTTGACATTCCATTCCACGCAGATTATATTGATTTCGAAAAATAGAATATATATTAACTTGCAAAATGGTTTCCGATGAAGCAGACCTCACGTGGTTTTAAACGTTATAACAATAAACGCAACGGTTTCCTACTGTTCTTCCACACTTTATCCTTTATCAGAACCATTATTTTGACAGTGTGTTTTTGTTTCATGTTTCATGTCTCAGTCTCTTTGTCCTGAATTACGTAAAGCTGGATCCAGTAAATTTGGTTCAACGGTGCAGAACGTGCCTTGTATTCCCATCATACACCATTAAAATTTGTCGCCGAAATTCTATATTATAATAAGGGATTTCCTTATCCCCAGTCTCTCAGTGCAAACGCTGTGGTGTAGAAGAAATGCCACCAAATACGTACGTTACTTTATGCAGGTAGGACTCGGTTTACGCCGGAGTTAGGTTCATGAGATTACCGGCATAAAATGAAGCGGCGTAAACCGAGTCCTACCTGTATAAAAAAAATATAATATTTCTTGCTTCACTGACTACTCCTTCCCAGTTTCGGTGTGTTGTTGCTTAACCGTTATTTTGAAAGGCTGTACAGTCCCTTTCAAGATTGCGTAATAATGGAAGAACAATTTTATAGTTTGCGTTCTTCTGATGCTCATATCCTACTCACCGATCATGGTGCCAACAATTAGAGCCACCCCACTGAAGAGTCCCACCCGTCTCTTGAGGTGAATAGCGTCGTCCTCAATTGCGTCCGCCCCCTCCAGCTTGTCTCCCCCTGGGACGGCCACTTCGGACAACGATGCATCCGTTTCACCGCCCCCTGCTGCATCCCCGGCTGTGACTGAGGTCCCGTTCCCATTGGCGATGTTGATGCCGCCGCGCCAGTGGGCTCCTCCATCTTTGTTGCCGGATACATTATTTTCTGAAACATCAACATCAGTCAGGTTCCCTGTACCGTTGGGTTCACCTGAACAGAACCAAGGGGGATTTTGGGTTCTCGAGTGTGGAGACGACCGTCTTCTGGGATGTTGAGCCGCGTAGTCTGATAGAAATTGATTGATATTTCAGAGGTGCTTACAGCTTCCATTATCAGGCTGTACCAGACTACACGGTACAACATTCCAGAAGACGGTCATCTTCCATGCAGAAAGTCAGTCCAATCAGTAAAATTCGAAAATCGGTCTAGCCAGTAAGTCACTCCCCTCAGTAAGTGGACCAATCAGAATTTCGGTTCAGTCAATTATTAGGTAACATGGTTGTTTCAACTCCTCACACATCAGTTGCATCATCCAAATCACAAGGCACTTCCAGCGAACATAAAAACTGAGGAACGCATGTTTCCTGTTGCCAACACAGACAGTGGAGCTGAAAGTGCTGACAGTGTTATTTATGTCCGCTCCCACTAACTCCTGGCGCCCTAAAACACTTTAACACGTGCATTGCAAAAATTATCAAGCACTCCGCGCTCTTTTCTTATATGGGAAACTGAACTATTACAGTCTCAACTGTCTCAGGTTTGGAATACGAGGAGAAAAAGGAATGGAGACAAATTAAATTGGAAGCAAATATCATGGAATTTGGATCCAATTATAGGCAAGCAAAAGTTAGCGCGAGAAAAAAATACGCAAAACTGATACCAAATTGGGGCACGTAATAGCAAATTAGGAAAAAACTGAGCCTGCACTTAAAGTATGAAACCGAATATGTACCATAATTAGAAGTAATAAAGGCGATATTAAGCCAATATTTAAATAAAATGTTAAGTTAATGTAAAATGTAAAGACATTTGTGATAGGGTGTTGACAAGAGAGTTTTTAAACAAACAGAATGCGTTATGGTTTTGTACAAACATATTTAATGTAAAATGTATGGGGAAAAAGCAAGGGAGTAACTACCCTAACGTATGTGTCTTCCTACGAGTCCACAACCCAGAAAAATGTGATCGTCGTTACCGTGAGAACCTCAAGTGTCATACAGAGGCCTATCGTACAGCTGTTTCAGTTGTATCTGATGTACACAACGTAGCAGAGACTGGATTTAACCCGCTTTTCACCGGATTCGTTCTTTGTATTCATCGTTGGTACTCACCTACATGACCAGACGGTGTTACAGTCCAGAATAAAATAACCTAACCATTCAGTTGCGTGCAACCAACAAATCTCATTTCAAATTAGCCAATGTCTACATCAGGGAGTTAAAAGACTTCCACGTTCGGTGGAAAGATTTCGAAGAAAGCCAATAAAATCTTATGGCGCCCTAAAAGGCTTACTTGATACCAGTTTCAATAAGTATAATTAAGCAGGATGTTAATCTCAACCCAACCCCCCCACCCCACCCTAGCACTGCAACGAGCGTCACAGTTCGTAATGTTAAAATAATTCAAGTGTTATATTTCATGTAAATAATTATCAAGTCTGCTCACACAAAGAATTCAACAGAAAGAAATAAAAGTTTTAAGTTTAGAAAAGTGTACTTAATAATAAAAAAATAATCGTTTGAATACAGTTAATTGATAATACAAAAATTCTCAATCAACTAAAAAAATCTGAGCTTAACGAGAAATGAACTGCATGTCTCACGATTCACAAAGCTCAGCTGAAGTCTAGTCTGTCGTAAGCATAAAGTATGTCTTAGAATCTACACTTGAGGTAAGTACTCGTATGTACAATGGCACACGAGAAAAGTAAGCATTGTAATTAGAGACAAACGCCTGCGCGACTCGCTTACCCGCATGACAAACGTGCCGGAGAAGTTTCCTAACTCGCATGGGGTAGTATACTGTCGCACGCTCTACAGAGTTTCAAAATCGTGATACTGATACTGGACCAATGTTTGTAAATCAAAGTTACTTTAAACACACTACATGTGTTAGATTTCTCACATGTCAAATTACATACGCAACAACCATTAATAAAACAAGAAAATGTGAACATAGAATATATAAATTGATAGTGCATATTAGATACTAGTTGCCAGGACACATGTTACGATTAGATTATGAATACGTTGTTACAACCTTCCAAAATGGCATAAGAATATCTCCAAACCTGCTGAAGTTCTCAAAATTGTTTTAGTATAATACGTGTTCAAAAAGTGAAATTGTAAATTGTGTAAATAACTACGTATTCAACAGAACAAAACAATAACACCAACATAATCAACCATTTCACAATGCATGCAAATATCCAATTTTATACGAACAATTTATTCTTTATTTTAAGAAAATAACTCTTGTAACACTCCGTATGCTCTACTTACATAAATATTTAATAAGGTGTTTTTGCAAAATATATCGGAACTTGAACTACAGTCCAAATCATGGTAAGCCAATTTTACTAAATTATTATTTTTGCTTCTACTTTCAGTGGAAATTTATAACACATTTTATTAATAGACGAAAAGATAGTTGTCTCAAAAATTCTATGAAGCTCTAGGCGTTACATTTAAAAATAATAACTTATTTTTTAAACGATTGCTATTTCACGTTTGTTATTTTTATACATCGTACACTACTTAAATTATATTTTGACCTAAAACTATCACAACGAAACAACAGAGTCTAGAAACATCCAAGGGAACAAAACAAAACTTTTCAAATGTGTAAAAGGAATTACAAGATAAGAAAATTAAAAACAAATAGGCTAATACAAAAATATTTGGAAAAACCAAAGAATACATTTAGGATTTGAGGTTTTCACGATGCAACAACCCAGAAGATAGCCATACTCAAAAGAATATTGCCTGTAAAAGATGGTTAACACATCCTAATAAATTCTACAACAGCACACCCTCGAAATGCCTTCTTATTTAAAAACAAAATTGATATAGATACATAAAATACGTAAAAATAAAAGGTACTGTTAAAGTATAAACCAAATAAATGTTAAAAATATTGAATTTACTACAAATCCATTTTCTTTATATGCATCTAGGAAATAAAATTTCTCAACAGAATAAAACTGTAACAGAATGTAATGACCCAAAGGATCTGTTAAACGCGTAAGTGTACGTCAGACGTTTGCATGTTTCCTTAAGGGTTCACTGATCTCCGTAGGAATGTTTAAGAGTTTATTCACCGTCTGGGTCTCTGGAAGATAGCAACCTAGGGCTGTGCCATAGCTCAGGCGGTTAGTTGCCGGCTTCACACCACGGAGGCCTGGGTTCGTGGATTCCTGTTTCACGTAGGTACCGGTTTCAACTCTCGGTCCGAATACTTGGTATAGTAACCGAGTTTCATCGCAGTTTCCCGCAGGTCCCTCTATGCAAACGTTTGGATATCTCACATTAGTCCATGACAGCGTCCTCTCACGGCCATTAAAATTATATTTTTATTAAAAACGCAGTCATTCGACGCTCCACATTCTTGAGCTACTGACAGCGTAATTAAACGATAAATAAATATATGAGGAATGTGTAGTTGGGTTACACTACTGTATATTTATACCGAATTGTAGTGAAACAAAAGTGTAGCTGTGGAGGCGCCATGGACTCGATCCAAAACAAATGTTGCAGAATTTACACATTGCAACAGCGGTTCTGAAGTACAGGCTCTAGATATTTACATAACATCGCATAATATATAAATGTAATGTACATTATAATATAAATCACAGTTTAGATTAAAGTCAGAAACATATTTAAAATTATATAAAGTTTTGTTCCGAAAAAGCGATTTCATTTCTTACATAACTATTTCCAGTCTTCCATGTATTATTTAAAAATTTAATTAACTCACTCACTAAAAGAATTTCCTGACTCTATGGAATCCACACAGAAGATCACTTTGAATATTTATCTGCGTCTATCATCAGGGCGATGACCACTCATCACGCTGATAATGGAGGCAGTAAGTACCTCTTAAATCTCGGTCAACTTATACGAGACTACAGGGAGTAATACCCCATAAGGTCGCCATCTTCATCTGGCAAGAAGTACAAATTATGAATCCTCTATTTCTCTCTCTTAAGCCAAATATCCTTACATATGTCCTCAACCACTATTCTTCCCGTGCAGTAAGAGGTAAGTTTCACGCCCACATCGCAACACGCGATCTTGTACTTTCAAACAAAATGAAACAAAAGTGTGAATGTTATAGTAAGAAAAGTGGGCAATGCAGTGTCGACACACCTTGATTGGCGGACCGCGCGGAGGAACACAGCAGATGCCAGATCTTGCCTCTCATCGTCCGCCCCAGCCGGCCACAGCACTTGTACTGGCTGGGCTCCGAGCGCGGACAGGAAGATCTAGCTACATCGCGATGCTACATCGCGATGCTACGTCCGCGTCCCACGTGATTTTCTTCAGTTCCTGTTCATTAAAACTGTTCGCCAAATAAAGATCTTTGTTTCTTCTTAATTCATTCAATCATTCAGTCGTGTATTCACACTTTATTTGCATATTCATATTTAAAATTATTTTTATTTTAGAATTTTTATTTAATGTTATTTAGATTCCTTAAGTATTATTATTATTATTATTATTTTCATTATGTCTTCTTTCTTAATTCAGCTATATTCTTCTGCTTCTGACTATTTTATTCTGTATTTCTATATATGTTTTATGCTCCCATATTAACACAAATCTTCTCACTTTTCGTCTTAAATTCTCATTCATTATTTTTCTTTCGATTTTTGTCTTTACTCGCACTCTCTTTGATTCACAATTCTCTTCTTCTTTTCTTTTAAAAAAACTTTATATTCATTCTATTTTAATTTTATTTCGGGCTGGATTTTCGGCAAAAGGCCAGGAGTCCTGAGACTTTAGTTTTCTTAATTCTCTCAAGGCATGTAACCTACTGCAGTATTGCCTTAAAATAGGACACATCGATTTATTTAACATACCTGCCATCAAGCAGGAGATACTCGAATTTCGATTAGCTTACCGATTATCCTTGTCGATCTCTGTCGCTTCCTTAATATCCCCAAGCAAATACTTAGATTCTGATCTTCAAATCGACTATGGTCGTCTCAATCCAAACACTTACCAACTTACCTTTCATTATCGCCTTCCTATAAAATTTGTCATTTTGAAACTTCGAGAGTTAAATTCCTCAAGCAGCAACTTTTATCTACCTTACATAACCCACATTCTCGTATAGTTTACCGACCCAAATGACGTTGCTTATTTTAAGATGTAAATTCAGTATACACGCCACAATGTATTCATTTCAAATCATTTTATACAGACATATTTTCATATTTTTCTAAAGTTCTTCTGTAAAATTTACCAAAAAGAATAATCTGGACTTACAATTGTCATCCCACCTCCACGTATCAGTCATCGTTAAAATCCCACAAATAAGACCCCAGATATCATTAATTCCGCTCTTTAATCTTCATCACACGTTGGTTTTTAACCCAACATTGGCAAGGATGATCGCACGAGAGGATTTTATAGCATTCATGAGTCGTAATAGTCATAAATCTTATATGTGTGCAATTACAGTTTTAAATGTTTTCGATTTGGTGCATATCTGAGGAAATACCGTGGAGATTGATTAATGAATCGAATTCACTTTCCACTGTTGTCGTAATCCTTGATGACAGTATGCCCAAGACAGCAGAGAGCTAGCCTGCGACTATTATTCGGCAAGTCGCCAAGATGGCACGAGGGACATTCCAGAAGCAAGGGGTTGCATACCAGACACGTTCGTACGCCACGTAATACCGACGGCTCGTAAAGCTACTACAGACCGCAAAATGTCTCAAGTAAACAAAAGAGTTTATTGTACGCTAAACTAAACTAACGGAAACTACAACGAGGGTTTTCAACACAAGGATTACATTAATGAGATCTCCGTTTTATATTATACATACATCCTTTATTCCCATTTTAAGTGGGCCCCTTGTCACCACGGTACGACGCTTAGCTGAGAATGTATTGAATAAGTAGTCAAGGACAGCCGACAAGCGATGGTCTTCCAGTATGGGGTGGGGTGACTAAATACTGCCCACCGCTAAATACGTTAAATATGAGACTTTTTGGGATTACTTCTTAAATTGACATTTTCAATAAAAGTCGTCATTATACAAATTTATCTGACGAAACAATGAATTATTTTAAGACACAGCGGTTGTTCAATATTAGTTTGGAAACTACCATACTAATAAAATAATTCTTCACCTTCCCATTAAATATTAGGTTTGAACCAGTTTACAGCCTTCTTTTGAACGAGTCTCCTTGCATCAATGTAATTTACCAAGTCTTTCATAATGAATTTGGTTCTTCCACACAAATACTTATAAATGTTGAAACAGGATAGAACATAGTGCAGTAAAGTAAAGTAAAGTACAGTAAAGTAAGTATAATAAATCGCTATCATCATAACAGAAAAATGACAAGTATAAAATCTAAGGAAGAAGATGGCTGTCTTCTGGGATGTAACGCCGTGTAATCTGGTAGAAGTTTACCAACGTTTCAGGGGTCCTTGCTACCTCCATCATCAGGCTGTCGAGATCGCCGCAACTCAGAAGACAAAGATCTTCACACTTATCACCGTGAAAACCTCAAATCCTTTTAAAAAACTAATTTAGGAAACAACACTCAAAACGAGTTACCACTTTTGAAGTTAGAATATGAACACTCTGTACTGTTATACACTGTGCACTAATACCTTTCTTCCTGATAACGTCTGCAATGTTGTTCAGACGGCATAAACCTGTTTTCACCCGTAAAGTCCGGTGAGCTTGGTGGCTCATTACAAACAGATCACTATATTACCCAGCAGTCTCAGAGTAACAAGCATCAGAACATCATCTCGATTTTCAATGCCAGACAAAAAATGACGCTGTTCCTTTAATGAAACCATATACAAAATTCTTACAGCACATTTTCCGACTTTAATCAAGACAGTTGTAAGAATATATTCATTCGTACGTACAGAAATGAGTAGAATACTCAAGTGTGGTAGTTACACCACCAAAGACTAGTGCCATCGGATGCTTATCACAGACTGCATCAGTTGCCTTGACTGCGACTCACATCAGGATACGTCAGCTTCTTTATCATTTACACACTTGTTAACAAAGTTAAATTTCTTGCAAGGTCGGATACTATTGGGCTTTCGTGTTAGAAGCTTCTACTTAAAAACAGGCAATCTTTTTCCTGTTTAAAGTATTCAGATGGTGATAGTTCTGTCTTTGTCTACACGGCCAAAGAGCAATAACTATAATAATAATAATTAATATATTAAATTCTTTATTATTAGTGTGCTACATAAATAGCTATAAGGTAACAACAACAACATGATCATCATCATCATCATTAGCAACAACAACAATTATCGTATGAGTAACAATTCTGAATGATTTTTCAGTTTTTTCGTTTGCTCACACCACAACAATTATTTCATTGATAGATAGATATATTTAATATCTTTCCTACATGACCAAAACTTCAACTCTTTCATTAATTCATGACTACTTCATTCATTTTAGGCTGAATGACTGACTTGGTGAAACGTCCAATGCATGTCAACTGTCTTCACCCAGTTTGAAAGCTAACGATATAAAATTTCTTCCTGATTGATGTTAATTTAAAATTGACCGATTATTTGACTTACTGAATTAATGAGTGTCCGATTAGTGAATGACTGTTTAATTGTTGATTTGTATTAATTGGTTAATTATTAGCCAATTTTAAATTTCCAAGATTTCGGTTCCCTCTTCCGCAATTTGTGACGCTGATCACTCACCTCAATCTAGTGCCGAGGTCAAGAATGAGCAGGAGCTATACCCTCACCCCCCAAAACGACATACACGGCAGCGGGACTGCTTTACTTTATTTCCGCAATTTGATTGATCTACAAATTAACTATAATGATCGATCGACTTAGTTGTTATCAGCTTAACGCTCTATGTACGTCCAAGTAGGATTCGAGATTTTCACGGATGTGAGTCGGAAGACAGCTCTTTTCTGAGTTGTAGCGATCTAATCGCCCTGATGATGTAGGCAGCAGGGACTACTAAAACTCAGGTAAACTTCTACCAAACTACAAAGCAAAATAACCCAGGAAAATGCTATCCATGTAAGTCCAATTAAAATGCGGATACCAAACTACAAAGCAAAATAACCCAGCAAAATGCTATCCATGTACGTCCAATTAAAATGCGGCTTGTAAATTACAAAAGTAGTATCTACTACAGACTGTTTCAAAGTTTTGCCTCAACATTTACCCAATCGAAAATCACTAGAACTTTCGGTAAGGAAAGCCATTTCTAAGATCAACTTTAAAATATTTTAGACTACTTCTGCAAAAGAAACGGAACCCATAGATTAATGCGTACGGTTTACCCTAATCTACTTCTTTCTTATCACCAGAAGACCTCTTCAGCATCATTTAGTCATTTTGACTTGAAGAAGTTATATCATGCAATTATCTGATTAAATTATTTGAAGACGCTTATTCTCAACAGCATTGCCTTGTCTTACGTACAAGATATAAGCATCTCATTAATCAGTATAACAACAAACGACGAATACCGCCAGCAGTCTTATCAATACCAAATATTGACACAGTTATCAAGCTACTTATTACTTTCAATTGCCTTAGATATAAAATGTCTGAAATGATTAACAACCAAAGACGTGTCATCAAGATATGACATTTTGTGGCACACAGACTGCCATTCAATAAACCTACAAGACAAGTCGTTTATAGAACATGGAGCCCGCAGTAGCACAGGGAATAAAGTAGAAGAAAGAATAATATTGGAGAAAGAATATGGAATTTGAATCTCTCTGTTGGCACACAGAGGCTTTTGTGAGGCAGGAACACAGAAAACTGGGGCATATATTAGAAAATCCAAGGAAAATTGAAAGCAGGTACTTTAAAATACATGCTGGAATGTTTTTATTAAAAACGAGGTGTGGTAAAAAGAATAATAAACCCAGATATTAAATATAAGAACTTCGAACCAGCGAACACTTGTCAGGAAGGATTGGGGTCGTGCATTGCATCACGCAATATTAAAGCTATCTTCAGATAAGCAGACATGAATCTGTTACGCTTATCTGTATATGGTTATGAAAGACATTTCGTACCATCGGCTCTTGACGTACCGAGTGTCGGTTTCAGGGACAGTTAAAATACATTCTGTGGTCATTACAAAGAAAACTTTCGACTTTTCAGACTAATCAATTTTTAAAAAAGACAAAGTTAGATTGATGCTAGTAATGAAATTCTTGAAGCCAGTGGTAATCTCCACTTAACCCAGGGGATCCGCATAACGCAGCTTGGAAATTACAAGTGATATAGACATCTCTGCACAACACAGCAGTTGGAGAAGTTGCAGCCACTCAATATCACGCGTAACGTTCGTAACCGCAGAGTAGATGGTAAACAATCAGTGTTCGACCCACTCAGTCACGCACCAATGATTGGATTCTTTTAAATTGGATGTTCGTTTTTTAGTTTACAAAAAATCTGCAATTTTTATAAGTTCGCGTTCTAATACATGAGGCTACAAAGCATATATTAATTTATCGCAACTATGTGGGATCAAGTTATATACATCCCTGAAAATTATATACGCGTTGCTACTGATTTATAATGAAATTCATAAACAAAAGTAAATGACATATTACGTATTTGCATTAAGCAAAATTGAAAAATAATTATTTTCTTCCCACTTCAGATGACAAATGCGCAATTCGGCAGGACATTCATTACACTGAAGAAGGATGAAAATAAATAAAAAAGAAGAGAATGAGAAAGTAAAATATAAATGAAGTTATTACCATTCTTGCAGACATCCAGAAAACCATTACTTAACAAAGACTGATTTCTTCCTGGTGGATCTCAAAAGGCCACAGAAACATAGTTTAAATACGTATCGACTACGACATGCAAACATATTCACATAAACTCGCATTTTCATAATACAACTTAAGATGTATATGACGTCAGCTAATATGAAATTTACAAGATACAGACAACAACTCGACTGAAAAATAAATTAGATTTTTGTCCCTAAACGTTCATATCAAACAAGAATAAATGCGCATTCATCTCTTGAATATAAAATTCTCCCTTAACACATAGGTTACAATAATCCTTTGACTTGTTTCAAGTATATTTATCTCAGAACCCATATATCAAATAAAAGTATTTATATAGGCGCCCTCTAACAGTCTTTGAAAGTTAAGGACGAAACTCATAACTACAGCCATGCCACTGTACTTCTAAGTGCGCTCTGTGGTAAGATGCCTTCGCTAACATTGCGTAAAGTTTCGCAAGGCACTATCCAGTTTTAGAGATTTTACTACAACGTATCTTTGTTAAAGCACGTCTTGAATCGGTACCAAAACTGTAGCAAAAATAATTTCTCTCTCTGAATAAAAATAGATTTGTATTCAGCGGCTTGGCGAAAAAGTTCGTTAGTAAACTTCTGTGTTCCTGATGATAGAGGCAGCAGGTACTTCAGAAACGTGTGTAAACTACCAGACTACATAGCTTTACAACCCAAAAGACAGCCATCTCCACACACTTCTCCATTATAAAGACCAATCGGTTAATTTTGCTTAAGAAATAATCGCTGTTAACCCCGAGAATCATAAGAAAGTCATAACACACTCGCTGAGGAAAATACAGACTTACAGGATGTTGAATTTGGTGGTGCATATAATTACCAGTAAACTTTAAAGGATTAATGTAAATGCAATATTAGCATTAGAAGAGAATTATGACGTCGCCAAACATTTATCTTCCTATTACAGTGATCTACTGAATTACACGTAGATCTCATTAAAACTGAAAAGGAGAGACACCTCCCTATCGAAATGACGTCGCCATAAATTGTAAAAATTATGGAAGATTCTTAATTAGCCACTCATGAGACTTGTACGAGAAACCGGCAAACGTACAATGAATGTCTTAAATAGGAACACAAAGATAACATATCAATACATAATTAATTACAGGATATGACATGGATATATTCATACATCTTCATTCCTAGTTCTTCGTTTGTGAACTGGGTTCAAAGTTCAATTTCCAAATGACAGTGAGAAGTACAAGTAATTGTTACTTATTGAAACAGTTTGTCTGAGTAGTATGTTTCAATTAGCTTGTGACGTCAATAAGCATTTAGAAGCCGACAAGACATGCAACAGGGTTAGTTCTATATGACATTTCGAAACTAGAATTTGTATCCTGCTGGTTTCAGAAACATTTCAAGATTATGTTAACGGCTATCAATTCACTAAGAACCGTGTAAGTAATCGATACTGGGAAATCCGAAACACAGTTCAGTCGCGTTTCAATGGGACTACTCGGCACATAGCACAGCCCCGTGTTAAATGTACAACGAAGTGCAGAACAAACATATTTATGGAGAAATTCAATTCAGCAATCGCAGAAAATTAATATTGCTGACTTTAACGATTGTGGCTGGACGTATGACCACTGTCACGTACTGCAAAGGAGAGAAGGGGAGAATACAATCATTGTCAAGGTTTACGACCGTTCCAAGAAACTGAGAAAAAAAAAGTAAGCGAATAAGCGACGCCTTTCCTACAACTTCAAGGAGACACGTAGATTTCATATAACTCATGGACTTACTGACATGTTTGGTGTGAGAAGGGCATATGATAAATTTTAGAGGTACATAAAAGATTCCTCAGAATTCTGAAGTTGCCAAAGAAACATTTGGCAATGTTAGGAACGTTTAGTAACATTTCATAGACGCTTGGTAAATCCTGAATTTACTGCAGAGTGGCTGGGTCAAATTCAACTCTTCGGAAGGAACTGTCATGTAGTCTGAGGATACGTAAAAACCTAATAAAAATAATTTTAATTAAATTAATTACACTTTTACGCCAGCTGTGGAATAATCGACCTCTTAGTGTAACATCTGTAAAATTATCAAACTTTAGTTATAATAACAACGGCTGATTGTTTAAATATTTTTTTCGTTCCACTGCTCTTCGAGGTCCAACATCCCCAGTTTAATTTCTTGTCATTTTGGTATCTCTTTATCAGTATCTAAGCATGAATTACCATATTTATCATTCTGCGACGCTGTACAGTTTTGCAGAATTCCTCTGACTTCATCAACAACCACGAAACACGAAACGTTTTCCGTTCACCACAAATCTAATTGTTTCGGGCACCATGATATGCATTAGAATTCCCTTTCTGTTTCTCAAAACTCACTATTAGTACATCATACTAATCATTTCCAAGAGATGTCAGAAGCATACAGACTTCGCATAAAAAGTTCAAGGCGCACATTCGTACGAATGAAGTTTAAGACATGTGTGCGACAGTAAACTATGTTTCCATTAGAAAGATAGAAGCATCAGAAAAGGTTTAATTTCTGTCTGAGTCAGATGAATCTAGTCCTCTCACACATATCCTATTATTGGAATCAATTTTAATATTATCCTGCTATTTACGCTGTCCTGTCCTGCCAAAACTTTTTGCATGCATATACCATCTGTTATGCGTCTTACAAACCCTATTCATATCATTCTTGATCAACCTAATCATATTTGGTGTACAGTAAAAATGATAACGCTCAGCTTTATCAGTTGCGGTGTTTATCACAATTTTCCTGGAATCTCCTCGACTAAAATTCCTATTGCCACCCACTTTCAGTGTTTTACTGTGACGACAGATTGGGTGGTTTCTCTTGAACTGAATCAGATTTGCCAAGCATTTCCTTACCGGCAGTTGCGCAAAGCTGATGCAACATCATCAAATATGTAACGGATACAGGAAATGCAAAGTAATGTCAACTTACGGATCTGACAGAACTTGGTTCATTGATTCTTAGATTATTTAACAAAGTCGCTTCCACTTGCCACGGAAACCATGATCACTATACGATATTTTCTAACTATTTAACTATGCCTTTTTGACTGCAGAGTTTAACGGTAGAATAATTTTAATAGCGCACTGTAAACGATTAGATAGCTGTACTGACTTAAATTGAGTTTGAAGCTAGCATTCGGATGTAGGAGCTGAGAAAAATCACGGAACCATATGAGAGGATAGCAGATAACCAGGACGAGATACGAACTGGTTATTTTCAAAATACAAGACTGAAGTATTAACGCTACATTAACCTGCTGGATACAGGAGAGATATTTTGGTGCTAGGTCTGCATCAAGATATCATATTTCATTCCAGTTTTGGTAGTGTGAAAATACTCGGGAATTATCAGAATATACAGCCGGGTACGACGTTCATATATGGAAGAAATAAGGTTCACTGGTAAGCGTACCACACGTGACACATCGAAAAAGATACTGAACACGCAACATTTTAAAATAAATATTTTGATAAAAATCACAACTAATTCCTAGATGACTGTCTTCTGGGTTGTAGCGCTGTGTAGTCTGGTAGACGTTTACCATTGTTTCTGATATGCCTGCTGGCTTCATTAAGCATTTCTGAAACGTCGGTAAAATTCTACCAGACTACAAGACGCTTCAACTTAGAATATTGCCTACATCATGTGCAGCAATTGGGCTGCTTATAACGCCGAAGTAGTGCCGACATGTACGCACTTTAATATTACTAAATACATGTTTCCAAAACAATTTATGTTAATAATAACCTCGCTTCTAGTATGATCGGCAAAGAATCAGGATTTGTAACGTTGCTCATAACACACGTCGAACATTCAATTATACAATTTTATTGCATTGTTTATTAAGAAACACAATGGCCTAAGTATGGTCCCAGTCATATGAGTAATACAATAAAATGACAACTGCCATTAAAAAGATTTATATCATGGCTTCACGTGTTTCAAATTACTTTTGGAAGGTATTTATGTGGTGACTTACTCGTGTAAAACCGTTCGTTCCCTTAGCCGTAGGTGTGCGCCTGACAGCTTTGTCGGGTTCCTGAATAAAGCAAAATTGTTTTTTCTAGAGTAAAACCAACTCTGTCGGCAGTTAAATGACGCACAACTGTTTTCGTGTATTCACATGAATGAGTTAAATGTGGAACTGCAATGTTTAGGTAATCCAGATTACGTCATGCTCAGTATTATTAAAGTCATTTGTATGAATCACGAAGTTCCTCGTTCTGTAATCTTGTCCACTTTTAGCCAAGTTCATATCTCTCACATCAGTCCAGAAATTTCTGTTGAATTCTGTACTTTAAAACAATTAACGTATGTACAAGTTAACAGACAGTCTCACAATAATACAAAGCAAGGATTAAAATTATTTGTCGTACTTTGTAGCAGCATTAACAGTTATTTCAGAAACAAGGAGCGAAACAAGCAAATACGTACGCGTAAATGGCATTGAAAATTAACCTCGCCATGCTCGTAACAAATTCAGGCACCAGTACAGCACAAGGTCCACTACGTACGACAATAACAAATTATCGAGGAAAACAAATAATAAGACTAAAATTTATGTCTGGAAAATACGTCCAGAAACAACATATACAAATTCTGCCTACCGGGTGTAGAACCTGCGTTCGTTTAATAGGACGCTACTGTTCGTACGTGACCAACAACACGATGCAAAAGAGGAGTGACGTCAGCAATATCTTGGCACATGTGAGAACATCACGCTCACAATAAATTTCAAAGGAACTTCTGTTTGCAGGTCTCCTCTAACATGGATGTCGTTGCGAAAATGAAAAGATTAGCACTTGCTCAAACGCAAAAGCGAACATCATCATCACTTTAAAAGTCCACGGTACTTCATATAGTTCTGTACCAAATGGTTTTTATTCTCGGATTTAGACACCCTGTTGTGGTGATATTTTGGAGAATCTGACTGTCGCCAATTTCAATTCTATTTAGTCATTTCTCCTTGAAGACGGAGGTAGTCAGATCCTCCGAAACTCTGGAAAACCAGATCACCATAACACGGAATCAGAACCCAAGATTAAAAAAAAAAATCATTCTCCCTTTTTGATTCTAGCTCATTTGCAATAAAAATGAACATATCGTTATTAAAATATACAGTTCTTGTTTCGATTCTACAAAGTTCGTATGAAAACTTCTTGGCTTATCAGAAATAAAAATGAGAAGGTCGAGATACAGCATCGTAAAAGTAGCACAAAACCGCAGGTCAGTGAAGTAAAGACGAATACGACACGCTGGCCATATTGCTCAAATGACAATTCTGCAGATAGTTAAGTTGAAGGGGTCCGCAGTGGCCGCTTGGTTGCTGGGACCGTGGGTTCGAATCCCACTCAAGCCATGGATGTTTGTCCGCGTTTTTCTGCGTTGTGCCGTCCTGCGTATAGATAGAGGCCTTGCGACGGGCCGATCCCTCGTCCAAGGAGTCCTACCGAATGTCTATAGATCGAGCCAACGAAAAGTTGGGACCCGCAGTGCTCAAGGAACTTGAGCAACGGGTCATCCAAGTATCCAAGGAAGTAAGTGAAGTTGAAATGAATTTGAAGAAAGCAGGATTTGAGGTTCACACAGCGACAAGTATGGAGAGGGCTGTATTCTGCATTGTAGCACCGTCTATCGATCGTCTTGACGATAGAGGCAGCAAGAACCTTTGAAACATTGGCAAACTTGTAAGTTTTGAGGTTTTTACAGCGGTGAGTATGAAGATGTCTGTCTTCTGGGTTGTTGCGCTGTGTAGTCTGGTCGATGTTATCCAACGTTTCGGAGGTCATACTGCCTCCGTCATCAGGGCGATGAAGATTTCTGTCTTCTGGGTTGTTGCGCTGTGTAGTCTGGTAGATGTTTGCAAACATTTCAGAGGTCATACTGCCTCCGTCATCAGGGCGATTCATCACCAATTATGTCTAAATTAAAAGGGGAAATATTTTTTTCAGTTGTTCTCTATAAGTTCAGATTCTTTGCCATCTTGTTCCACCCCTCTGCCCTTACCATCTTCCATCCACTTTTTCTGTGACGTAACTGAAGCTCAGAGTTCTTCTGCGCACACTGTGCTTGAAAATTCTTGTTATTTTACGGATTACGTCTCTGGACCTATTCCAATTCCATTTCTTCATAATCGATAATCGATGTCCGTTAAGTAATTTAGGATATGAAGTATATGGACGGACACATCCTCTGACTACAAGGCACCTATAGAAACAGTCAGTAACTAATCATACCAAGGTGAAAAAGAATCTGTTTCTAGGATTTACAGACTACAGTCAGGATTAAATAGATTTTCAGTTAATCTGAGATAAACCGTTAATCTTATTTTAAAGTTACTTTTACCGCAAAGTTGGCAAAATTTCGAAAACGTACAAGATCTGTTTCACCAGATGAACCCAAGCTGCTAAGTTTATTCCAGTTAGCGCGTCAGTCAATTACTGTTTACTTTACAAACTTACACTGCAGTTCAAGACATGCATACACCAAACTTAATTTATTTACTTAAATTTACTATCCGCCTAGTGCCAGGAATAAATTTTAGTTATAATTTCAGACGGAAATTATTTTAAAATACTAGTATTATCAGGTGATTTGTTACTGTAAACTTAACGTTTTCCTTAAACACAAGATGAATATGTACAAAGGACGCTAAAGTAAAGTTTCGCATTCTTTACCTCACAGAAGCACAGTGGCAATTATATGTACCACCAAATTTAACATTAAAAAACGCTGCACTTTATCCACAGAGTTTCGTATAATTTTCAGAATTTCCAATTAAACAGCACTGATAAAATCATTTTTGTAATAGCAAAGCTCTTTCTTTGAGGTAGGAGGTCAAAACCTGGTAAAGAAGCCCGTAGACACCCGATATACCAATTAAGCTTCAGTACGATTAACTACACGGCGCAGACTGTGTCTTGAAATGTTTATGGTCTCTCACCCAATTAAAAATTCTCCATCTTTTATAAAATGGGTAGGTTCAGAACTATCTCACAAAAACTTGACATGAGCCACCTGAGTCCAGTCTACACCCTGTTTGTGCACGATATGTAGAATATCCTATCATTTACGACTGCCTTCAAAGCGATCTCCCCCCGGACCTGTTTCCGACCAAAACTGTGTATGCAATTCTTATTTCCCATTGCTTGCTACATGCCTGGACAAGTTTACAATAAATACACTGTTTTTTTTGTATGAATTCTGTGAAAATCACGTAACAAACACTTTTCATGGCCTCACTGTTTGTTTACTTTGTACACTTAACGTACTCGACTCGGAACACATGGTCTGTTGTATAACTTGTAATAAGTGTCCGTCAAGTGAACCAGTTAGCACGTTCCACTGACGCATTCCATTCAATTACGCTTCAATACATGCAGACTACAGCTTGTTATTAATTACTTCTGGCTGACCCATTGATAAAGTTCCAAGCTCAGCTCTTTTAAGGGTGCAGATTCCTTACGTCTGCATAAGAGCATATGTAAAATGAATAATGCTGGCAGAGTTTACAACGTAGCACAAGCTGTAGCGTTTCGTGTTCTTGTCGACTTGTTCATGGAAGCCGTTTCAGAATTTAACAGTCGTTATCTCGAACACAGCATCTGCTGATGACACGAAGGCAATTTGAATGAGCTAACTCCATGGAGCAGAGTCCTTGAAAAGCTAACAGAACGCTCAGTCATTCAAATCCCGCGTCTTTTACGCAACCCGAAAGTTTATTACCTTGCTCACAACAGCCCGAAACTGGTTCCTGTCACGAGCCAGACGAATCCAATCCAACACCCCCCCCAAAAAAAAGAAAAAAGAAAAAAAAGAAAACTATTTTCCTAAGCTCCATTTTAATATTCTTCTCTCATTTACGTCCAGGTCTTCTGATTTGTCTAATTTCCTTCGCGTTTTCCAACAAACATGTACCACATGCCTATATTAATTATCCAAAATATATTTCTGGGCTGTAAAGTCACCCACTTGACCTCATATTCAGCGTTACTCATGAAACAAATGAAGATGCAATAAGACGCAAGTCTGAGGCCTTCTTTTTCAATAGAGTCGTCGACATGGCGAATGGACACGGGTTAATCAGATCAAAGGGAAGCAACACTATTGGCCTGTAGAAGAGGAAAGGGCGGGGCTTAATGTCCTTTAATCGTCTGTTCTCAACGCAATAGCACGTAAAACAGAATTCACATTTTTTTAAAACACTCAAACTCCAATGCGCATAATATACACACACTGAATTCTTCAGTGTAAAACTGATACAAAGATGCTCTTTCTATACACAAGCACCACATAATGAAGGACTAAATGGGGCGAAGCTCAGAAATAAATTTAACTTTGGAGTTATACGACCCTTTTATCCCTCAGGAAAGAATTCTGGATAACCACTGGACACAGTGTGGGAGGGTCCCAGGGTCGATGCAGATGTGGTGATGGTGGAAAATATTTGTGTCCCTACAGGGAATCGAACAGTGGTAGTCTAGCCCGATAGGTAGTCAATGTATTGATCTATGCCAGCTCTTTATAAAAATGCACAATGATTATAAAATAGCTTTGACAAGTATACGAAGAAGGAACATCTTGCATTATCAATTCAAAACTGTTATTGTTAATTATAAATTACAACACTAAGTATTAAGATACTTGTATAAATATAAATTATTCGGGTTCTGATACATTTTTTATTGTGTCAAGAAAACCTAAACAATTCAAGAAGTGCTGAAGGGTTTGGAATATGACCATCGTGTGGTATTATAATGCATTTTCTAATATTCGAAAGGGAATAAATTTCTGGGGAAAATACTTTAACCTAAAAATATATTAAACTATGCAATATTGCATAGTTTGCATTAATGAAATTTGTTAACAAAAAAATCTAACTTCAATAAACTAATATCAAGATCAAATTGGAATTCATATTCTAGGAAGACCTGTGTATTCTGACTCCGAAAGGAATATACTTTACGACTTTCTCCCTAGTCTTCTAAGGCTGCGAAATTGACAGCTGAAATAAATAGACCTATTGATATAAAGGGATTTTAATGACGTTTCCCTCAAATTCATGTCCTTAATTAAACTGGAAATTGAAATCTGCCCTTGCAGTTGCATTTAGACTAGATGGTATAACAGACCCGCCGTGGTCTACAGTAAAGTTGTGTCTGCGTTATTACTTTCCTCAATCACTACGTATTTCCATGCCCCACGTGATCACCGCACCTCTTAAAAGTATTATGTATCAACCTGCGGTTACCTAAGTGAGCACTTAACTACTAAGCCGAATGATGAGGAAATCCTGGACCACTTGCGTAATCAAAAAAGGTAAATAACAGCAGTTCCAGAAATAGTGAAGGTCTGGCGTCATTTGCAATTAGTATTACGACATGTCTCGTGCTTAACATACCCGAACTATAAGAAGCGAAGGTCTCTTTTGACAAAGAATGGACATGACCATGAAAATTCTCGGTCACAGTATACTGGTGTTAAAAAAAGTTTTTTCCTTGACGTAGAATTTTTACACGCTGTAAGAAGGAAATAAGTTGAGAGCAAGCTAAAAAGTGGAATACGATAAAAATATCGGATAAATTTTAAATTAACATGAAAATAATGTAATAAAGTCCCTAAATTGACTTACGCATTCTCAGTGGATAAGCAGGTGTACGGAGACCAAGAAGTAGATGGAAATACCAATGTAATTCCTGTCTCATAAATTATGCAATGTCTTACTCATTACAGGATTAACTGTGTTTGTCTTCATACTATGAAATTGAAGACAATAATTCTCGAAATATGCAACGCTTTCGCCACAAATAACTTTCTTCCGACGTGCACAGACACATTCTGTGTCCTGTGCGTGTTATGATCAGACACTTCCGAAGACTCGCACATCTTGCACAGGTTGGTAAAAATTTCCGTATCTAAACTTTTATGTGGCGTAATACGTAAAACTTGTGAAATATTTTATCACAGCGTTGGTTCAGATATATTGCATAATTGGTTAAATGTTAATTAAACCTAAGAAGATAACTGATTTTACTGAATATAACCATTAAACAAGAAGACGCAAAGAATCGGAAATATCATATAATATTCCTGAATTCACGAGGTGTATCATCCACATCATTAAAAGAAGACATTTGAATAACTTACGAGAATTAAAATATATTTTGAAAACCAACATGAGAAAAGAAAATTTACGAGTCCTGCCACCTGGAATAACCAAAGACAGAACAAAAAATGAGTTCAATTCCTGGCATTGTCGCCGAAGCACTTTCTTTCACCCAATAAAGGTTTTGAGGCATGTCCAGTTTTAGGTCTCATTGGAATCTAACGGGGCTCTTTAATGAGAAATAGAGGCAGCCGGGGCTTATAGCCGACAACTCCTCTTCGGCTAAAGGCAAGGTTAAGAATGTATGCATTTCAGCTCAAGTTCCCTATACGCCTTATTACCTTAGGCACTGTGATAGCTCCTAAAATTCCAATGGAAAAAAGTGTCACCCCAAATTGTTAACTGTCTCAAATGACCTCTACAATTGTGTAAACATGAATGACCTTAACACATGCAACAGAATTCATTGCATGTTTATTTATCTTCTTCAAACATCAGATGAAGATAAATGGCAAACACCTGTACACTGCTTCTAAACCTCGACACAAGACATTGGGTGATACGCAGTTTAGCTGAATGTCTCAATCGAGCTGGGGGAAAACCGGGCTCGTACATATTTTCCTTAAGCAGAATGGATGCAAATGAACAACTGAACTGAGGAAAAGACGCACAACGGACGGAAACAAAGAATGACGGAAAGATATAAGGAAACACAGAGAGACAATAAAATAAGCAAAGATGCAAAGAGACAGATTAATAAACAAACGCAGAAAGAAATGTAGAAAGAAAGTGTCAAGCAATGAAATCTAATCTATTAGCAGAGTCCTTTGAACAATGTCAAAGCAGTGTTAAGACTCAGAAAATAAATCCCTCATGAGCTGCCTTTCTGTAATTCCTAAATGAACTGAATATTCCTATTTTCCTCAGCCAGTTTCTTATACCACGGTCTTTTCATGGGCATATACACGTCATGTGGGTATTTCTGGATGTCTAAATTATAAAAGCTCTTGATGGCACATGGAGCCACTATTGAAAACGCACGTTTTGTTTTGAAGATCGAATCTTGGCGAGAAGTCAACTGTCACAGAATCAGACAAATGATAATGTAGTAGTGTTGCAACATTTGACTTCACAACTCGGTTATCGCAGCGAGATTGTTAGCCTAATTACCTTGGTACCCGTCCTTAGCACCAAGTTGTAACTGTCTATCCGCGAATCATTTCCTAAGCTATCAAACAGATCTAGATGAAATTTGGTATTTGGGGTCAACACTAGACATTGTTGAACGAATGTAATTTTCGATATAATACTTCGCCCCTTCGGCCACTGGTGTTGGTATTTTAGACCAGTATAAAACAATGTAATGTAAAATTGTTCTTTTGGATTTCACTACATGTGTCGGAAGCTGGATTCTGCTTCAGTCTTCAGGTAAACGGGAGGAAAGAAGGCAGAAACCCTATCCGTTGGGCCCCTCGGTTGAACTAAGTTATTTACACACAATTAGTAAATATTTTTTCATTGGCATGTTAAATAATTTATTAACAACTTCAAATAATGTGCTCAAAATTGACTGAACTTCACAAATTGTTAAATGTTGTTATTCAGTTCCCAAAAATATAAACTTTAATACAGGTCTTCCTGCCACCAATTTAATTTAAATAGGTTAGGTTAGGCAAAGAATTAAGGTATCATTAAGGTGGGTTTAGATTAAAATATTCAACCAAGAAACGAGTGAGGGGCGAGGCATATTCAACCAAGAAGAGAGAGGAGGCATGGTATGTATTACGTTTAAAGAGACGAGAAATGCATCCAGAATTTTGGCCTGAAAACCTTTCGAAAGAGACCACTTATAAGACTTAGGAATACGAGATGGAAGGAAAATGTTAAACTTGATATAACAGAGAATGGGTATTGAGCTGCGGGCATAATCCAATGATGAGTTTTGTGACCTATCATTATGCTAATGGTTAAAATAAGATATTGTTTCAGAATCTGTATTGAGATTCCGAACTGCCCTTTATTATGAAGTTACAAGGGGTATGGGCCAAGAGTTACAGGCTTGTAGGTTTTCTAATACGCCCGGAAGGATGAAGTCGCCCGAAACAGGGCGCGGCAAACCTTTTATTTATGTTTTAAAACCACTGAAAGTTGTAAATATTAGAACTTAAAATATCCAATAACAGCTAAAAAAGCTTCCAGGAATTACAAGAACCCTAGCGTCTAACAGTATGCTTAACCGAAAGCTTGAACTTAAAGCCAAAACCCGAGCTTAAGCCTACAGCCTAGGCCTTTTTCGGGAAAGTGATCAACAAACATCACTACAATAAATATTTTATTTAACCCCGAATAAGTTCAATAAAACATTCTATTTTTCGCTGCTTTAATTTTGATTTTTACTAGTTTAACATAATTTTTTTTCCATATATTTCAAATATAACTTTATAAATATTTTTTCAAAACCTAAATAAATTCTACTCTTGCATGACATAAAATACAAATATTTTTAAGATATTTAACTTTCATTTCATATTTCAATACGTTAAATATTTAACAAAATACAAACAATGAAAAACGATTATTTACTGTATATCTGTAGCTTTGCAACCTTAACCTTAAAACCAGAGAAATACTCCAAATCAGAAAGAACTCGTTTAAAAATTTATACTCCATTACATATTTCTACTCCTTTCACGACGAAAGAATTTGCCGATGTGAATTACTGTTACGTGTCACCAGAAATAAATTGCCTGCACAACATAAGTTTAACATATAACAATAACATTTAAAGAACCCTCCTCTTTTATATTAAAAAACGAATATACTTCCATGTACACTCCTGCCCTCTGCGCTACACAGCTTTTGTCATCCACTGATAGCGTTTGGCAAATGTGACTTCCATGCTGTGAAGTAACGCCACGAACGATCACAGTTTCAACTTCAGCTAGATCGAGACAGAACAGTTTTCATGCAATACGACACTGGGACTTACCATGTTTGTGGCGGTCATTCTGATACATGACTCGTGGAACCAAACAGTTGTGTGTGTGTGACTTTCTCCGCTCATGACCCTCCCAACACTGCTGCCTGTCCCTTAGCCGCTCTTGTATACCACCATAATGTCCCCTCCACCCCTGCTCCACTTCGGCCTAGACGCTATGCGTCCAGGCGCCCTCCTCCCCCACTCCCCCCGCAATAGTGGTTTGATTTCACTATCCGAGTATCGATACATGCGCATATGCAACGCGCACTGGCGGGAAATATTTTCATTATATCGTAGGAATTTCATTGTTAAGTGCAAGGTTAAAACCTGACATTACTTCATATTGATAAAACTGATATTTTAGTTGGTTTCATTTTTGTATGTTTTTGCACATCTATATTATCGGGGTTTGTAATTTGTTCTAACCAATGGCGCTGTTGCAATCTTTCGATATAATCTCGTTACTAAATCGAACATTAATGTTAGTATATTTTACTAAAAAAAAAGTGAAGATTCTATGGCGTTTCGCGTTTTTTGACTAGCTTATAACAAATTAGGAAACGTACACATAGCGTAAGAATTCTGACCATTCGCTTTAACAAAAATGTAAGATGCAAAATGTTATTGACCTTCTATAATAAAGCTTGTTGTTCTGCAAACAATTACCGTTTTCAACCAAAATGCAACAAATGGGCCAAGAAATTGTACATTACTCACATACAGGCTTTCGAAATGTATACTTTTAAACTATTGTAGTCTTAAGTATACTGAAATAATCGATTATGTCGCGACCTCCGTGGTAAAAATTGGGCTTCGAGTCTTGGCCGGTGCAGCACCTTGCATTTTACTTGTTTGCGCTTATAATTATCACCTCGTACAAAAACAATAAAGCAAACTTCTAAAAATCTGCCTATTAACTTTGCCATGTCTTTTGGCGTGTAACAAATCCGATCCACTAAACAGATTGTCGAAAAAAATGGGGAATTTTACTAAAATCTGTACACACATTTCAGTTCTGGATAAAATATAAAAATAATAACAGCATGTTACATCAAGGTGTATATATGTTCTGTTTGCGTCTGACCTGTAATGAATTAATCGGCCCTCGGTAACACCCACTTTTCCCATGTGTATGGTGTCCACGCCCTTTTATTCACAATGAGCAACATACTGTACAAGCAACATTACACCCGTGTTGCGTGGGCTGCATCCAGGCCTTTCCCTAGCGGGAAAAGCTTCCAATGACGTAATCCCACACATATTAACACAGAGCAAAAAACCCACCGAACACAACCAAATCTTATTTTCCTCATATGCGTGTTCCTCCACCACGTGCGTGAAAACATAAATTATACAACAGCATATGAATATGTATATAACTGACATTTAGTTGTACTGTTATATAAAAAAATACTACTAAAACCAAACATGTAATGATCAGTTGTACTCCTGTTTTGTACCTTTGAAGTGTGGAGTTCAAATCCAGACACCAACTTTTCTAACTAAAGGTTTCATTATTTTCCCTAGTTATTCTACAAAATACCTTAACAATGATCCAATATAGACTACAAACAACAATACTTCAATCTATTACATCAAAAACACTTAAAATTGGCTGCTTCTTGGGTTAAGGTCACTACATATGTTATATAGCGCCAAATGAGCTCTGATGGTCATAAATAATAATCAGGCAAGGATGTAGACAGATGAAGCTGTGGCCTATTTCACTGGATTTTAAGAGCAAGAATTATGAAGCCTTTCATTATATAAATTTTCTCAATTTTCCTTTTATTACCTTGTCTTAGATAAAAGTTTTTCTCAAACGTCATACCCACATATAGCAACTGAAAAAATCACAGCTTCGCATACCTTAACCTCTAAATATCAAACATCACTACCTAGTGGTCAGCATTCCTACTTCATATCTCGGAAATCCTGGCTTGAAATCAAAACCCAGATATTGGTTATCCTGACTGACAATTTTCAAAAATGTCCTTGGTCCTTCCCAGATGTGCCAGGATATCTTAAATTGGGCCAAAACTGCTTCCTTCCTTATCCTTTCCAATTTATTATTCATTAATCTCATTTAATACTATATACAGTCTGAAGTACAGACAGCGTTGTCAAATAAATGTTTAACAAATAAACGAAATAAATCCACATTTCTAGGTAGAACACAACAGAAATCCGACACATACTCTGAATTACTTAAACTTACAAATACATACAGAAAGTCTGTTCAGAGAATGTAAACAAAGAAGTTCACCTCTTAACTGAAAAATAAACCTGTAAGAGAAGCCCTCATTGAAATCAGTCAACATATTACCTCACACCATGTATTAGAATTACATAACTCTAATGACATAATCCAGATACCAATGGAAAACAGCGTGATTACTGTCCTTTTCATATACAGTAGAAGTTTAACAACACAAATACCTCGTAAAATAACATTTATCAAAACATATCACTTACCTTTATGATTTTCACTGATGCAAATTCAAACAAATTAGATTAAAATATTTTATTTTGAATAATCCAGTACAAATTCAAATTCAACGTATACACCAACATGAAGTCTAAACACAAAGTATGTATCTTACTATTAATCTCCTACTGATTACACTAATTAATATGACAAAATCAATATTTCCAAATACAAATCACAAAATAACAGGTTTGTCGATGGCGAGTACAAATAAACTAAATAAACTAAAAGAATTAAGCTGACGTATTAAACAGTTTGCACTTGTAACACACAGCAACTAATGATGGCAGTATAAGAGCTGAAGTATTATCTATAGCTACATATTAACTTTACATTAATTCTATAACAACAAAATTCAAACCCAAATGTTACAAATTAATGTTAAAAGCATACATCATGTCACAGAGAGTCTCATTTTTCAACTTCCATGTGTTTGCAACAGTGACAGACCAGTGCCAATCAAAAAGTAATTTGGTTGATAACTTTTAGAGCTGGTTGATTATATGAATCATCAGGATATGAAAAGCTTAACCAAAATGCAGCTACTCGGAGCTCAGGTCTTACAGACATACAAGCATACATGCTGAAGACAGTGTGTACTATGGAACATTTGACAAAAATGCGTAAAAAGCATACGCTAAGCACAACTGGGACATAACATGATCATTTTCTGTCGACAGTGGATTTGAAAATCTTTTCCCCAAACCAGCCTTGGGAAAGGACTATGTATTTTGCATTCTGCAGAACATTTGCTAGAAGATTGGGAAAATACAGTATTTTTTAAAATTTGCAATGTTTCATAGTTCATAACAAAGCTCTTTTTTTGAAATGCAATGGTGTATTGAGGATTATAGATTTATTTCATATTCCTTAACTATTTCAGCAAAGATGTTTCTCAAATATTATTAAAAAGAACTTTCTTCTATCTGTAAACCATTACTAATCTTTTTCTTTTCAGTTCACTGAGATAATAAGTTATTGACCCTGATTATAAAAAAAATAATAAAAAAAAAAAGATCTGCAAATTTAGTTTCAATTTGACTTCCCTGGGAAGACTGAAATCATAATCCAAAAGTAATTTTTTTTAGGTAGATCATGCTAGGGTTCTGTAATAAGTGGCACTATTACTGTGTATCCATGTGAAATTTGAAAGGAAGTGAAGTCAAATAACCTGATCACAAGTCTAGAATTTTATTTTCAAAAGAATGGGAAAATGTTTGATTTTAGTATCCATATGCACAGTCCACATTCTAATTGAAAATTATTACATCTGTAAACACGGCTTCTCACAAAAACCACCTTAATCTTGAACCCTGTGCATTCAGTCCATGAACATATTGCATACATAAATAAATATTTATTAAGGAACAGTCATTTATTCAATGAGCTTTATTAAAATCATGCAATGAAAGTGGAAAAATCAATCATCCGAATTAATCTGGAGGCCCCAATAGCAATAATATTCTACATATATCATGTATAATTGCTATTTGTCTGATTGTAAAACCTTGTTATCAGGATTTTATAAGAATTATAATTACTGCAACATGGTCAAACACTATTAATAATCAGTGTTCCACAGAATAACCTGATATTGGGCCCTTGTGAACATTGTGATAAACCTTTATGTCCCATAGAAGGCAGTAAATTTCTTGACTAGAGCTCTTTCCTCAAGACGGACTAAGGAGTAGCATAACCTGTTTAATAATGAATATTTCACTAAAAGAAAACTTAACAAAACACAGCAGCAGGTAATTGTTACTATATAATGCGAGAATAATTAATTCGTTTCTACCTAGTTTCCAAATTCACAGAATTATATTCAGTACTTGCAAATTAAATGAATCCGCATTTCTGTAAAAACTGCCTATATCTCTATAGTTAATCACATAATAAATACAGATTTAAATTCAGAATTATTTTATAACTTGTTTCATTTTAAATTTTTAAATAAGAAAGAATAACATACAACATATGAATGCCAAGGAGTGCTTGACATTTTAGATAATGCTACAGCTATTTTGAGATCGCAATAAAATTCAATAGTTAATTTTTCAGTTTTATTAACATAAATGATCAATTACTATGTGAAAAATGGCAAAACTGCCACTGTGTACAAGCACTATGATACGAAGATGTGCAGGAAGAGCTCCATGCATTCTAGAACTTAGCAGAAAAAGTGAACAGAGATTTTCAAGATCCATTCTCTTCACCTCTGTAATATTGGACAAGAAGCTTCACAGCATTCAATACAAGGAACATCAGCATCACAGTACAACATATTGGACTGATTGTTTTTAGTACAGACAAAATCTTAAATTCTTAGGACTCGAGTATATTAATTCTAGGTTCGAAGTTACTTTAACCCATTCAGTCCTAATCTCCAATGAACCTTTGCCTACAAAGAAATCCATGATGTTCGTTGTGGCACTTGCATGTATCAACTACAGATGAAGTTCACCATGTGGCAGAAAACTGGCTTTCCATCTCTGAATTATCAACTCGTCTCAGTTTCACATGTTACATTCTCTTTCAAGAAGTAAAATGTTATAAATTAAAACAAAATTCTAAGATTTTGTTTCATAAATGCATTTATTTAACCAAACATGTTTCAATTGGCATCTTTCAAGCTTTGAAATAACTGCTATGATTTCCAGGCCACACAATACATATTTTACTGAATTATAATATATCTTCATTATTATTAATAATTAATTAAGCCAGCCACTTTTAACTTTTACTTATCCTTATTTGATCTCTAAAACTACAGTACTACCAGCCATTTACAAACGGATGCTCCAGTGCTTCTGATGCCGTAATCCTCGTTTCAGGATTCAAATCCAGAAGTCGTTCCAGAAGGTGGTATGCAGAGCTCGGATATTCCGTCTCTGAATTAGTATTGGTGCCCTCTGAAGATTGTGGTGAATCATAAGTATCAGTGGGTAAAAGGCACAGACATCCATCTAACTCATCTATAACCTGCAAGCACTCTGAACAGACAGGGGCTCCCGGAGGTTTGCCTGGCCTCCCTTCTTTTCGGTGACGACGCAGACGCTCACACAGCTTTCTTAAATTCAATGCTTTCTTTTCCACACTGCAGGTTACCAAGCGGCCTAAACCAAACAAAAGTAAAATTAAAAATAGCACTTCCAGTTGAGTAGTCTATGCAAGTGGTCTTTCCTGTGTAACCCCTGGTTAAAGCAGAAAAAACACCTAGTGTTAAAAAGTGTACACAGTTCAAAATACATAAATACAATGTGTACTTACAGTGAATAACATTCCTACTCTGTTCAGTATCTTCATTTCCATTTCTTATTGATGAGATTTCCTCCCCATTCATATGTCTCTCCATTTCCATCTCATTTCAAACAAGTAGTTTCCTGCAATTCTAATCTTGATCATACATGACTACGGGATTTCAAACCCCATATTAAGGAGTTGCCAACCAGACTTTTACTCTGGAGTCTGGTTTAATGGTAGGCTACTGCAATGCACGGTCAGCTTGACTGCGCATATGCTGTGACGCAAGACCGATAACGGTCACATAAAACTTGTTACAATTAATGATCTTCACAAAAATTATTTCTTCAACCATTTATCACATTTAAAATTTGAATTTCAACCTAAGGTTTCACTACAGCTCGAATTAACACGCATGGCATTTTCCCACACTCTGAATAAAAGACACATCTTTCCGAACAGCAGGAGGCTCAACAGATAGGCTTTCTGTCCTCTTCCCCCCCCACCCCCCCCACCCCCCACACCCG
>NW_019060145.1:341132-411627 GCF_000696155.1 Zootermopsis nevadensis | reverse complement strand
GCTTCTAAAACAGTGTAGTTTTAATATTTTATAATTCAGACAATGGACAAAATCCAAAAGAACAGTTCCCCTTCTGTAAAAAATCTACAGTATTTTCCAGGATAGCAACTAATGTGTAAATCAGGGCATACCTTTGTGTAATATAACAATGGCTGTTCTTTGTGTCTATGCTTGCTTCAAGCAGCACAGTAACTCACCCAGTTTAACAGCAAGTTTCTTTATTCCCTCTGTACCAAACACAGACATGATCTCTGCCAGGGCACTCAGATCGTCAGGCGAACGGAAGAAAGGATAGCAGCCGCTGAGAATGCACAGCAGGATGATTCCAGCAGCCCACATGTCAACAGCTGCAAATGAAACCTAAAGTCGGGCCTGCCACACTTCGTACACTCACCACACACAAAATCTGACAAACAGACCCTCAAGAGACTGCAAAATGCTCAATCAAAGCCTCGGACAGACGGACTCCAAATGGAAGAGGAAAATTGAAGAGGCCATGAACTGAATACAGACCGGAGAGCCATAGAAGAAGAAGATTCATAAAGAAATCCCCTCTAATATTTGTTTGTATATTTGGCTATTTTAAATTTCAATTGCTAAGGTTATGTAATATTTCATATGGTACAGTGGGATTATAAAGAATGAAGATGTGAGAGGAAGTGGTGATGATGTCTGCTATTACATCACATTGACATTTGTCTGGAGGGACACAAAATGCATTAACCAAATCAGATATTTCCACAGTGCAAGTCAGATGTGTTACCACTATGCTAACCAGGGCAGCAAATCTCACTCAAACCCCTTGGACGTAATACATATATGGTTATTGCCATCACCCTGTGACATTTGTACATTCACTCAGTTAATTCTCATTTTTGCCTCTAGACATCTTAAGTATATGAGAAAGTATAAACAAAACACTAACTAACCAACTAACTAACTAGATGGCTTACCGAACCCGAAGGTTCATCACCGAATTAACCAAAGCCCTCCACCGGACCCTGTCCTGGGCCAACAAAATCCAGTCTCCTTCAGCTCCTATCTCCCATAGATCCCGCCTGACATTATCCTCCCATCTACGTCTAGGTCTTATCTTTCAGGTCTTAGTCACAGCCATCTTTTAATACCTGTTGTCTGCAGAGGATATTTGAGTAGCACCTCCGGAGGTCTGAAGCCTGGGGTGCCTGCCCTTGGAGCTGCCTGCACTTTGCGAACCATGCATACAGAGCAAACTTGTGGCTTGCCATAACAATGGCACTGTTGAGTCACTGGTGTCTTGGGACGCATCTGCTTCACAGGCGGAGGCTTCGAAAACACGAGATTTCTCTGTTGCTGCTGGTGCTGCGATGATAATGATGGATTTAATAGATGAGATTTCACCTAAAACAGTGTATCTCAGATCATGGAAAAGAAAATGAGCTACAAAAATAAAATAAAAACTGTGTATTCATTCCAAGACTTACAAATAAATTTTATTTTCATATATTAAATGAAAAGTTAGATATGAGATTTTCTCCTAATAAAGCAAACATCATAACCTGGGGGAAAATTTGAAGGATCCAATATAATGTTAGATAACAGAACAGGTACATGAATTCAAATATTTAAAAAATATAATAAGCCAAGCGTGACAGATTTGAAAATAAAAAGTAAGCATATATAAGTGCAGTAATTACACACCTTTCTGCAAAATAATGCCGAAGAGCCCATCACGAGTCTATATTCTGAGCAAGATAAATCCAGTGCATCCACTCCCATCCTATTCCCATAAAATATCTTTTAACATAATCCACCCATCCATGCCTTTGTCTTCCAAATGTTCCAAATGGTCTCTTCCCTTCAGGCTTTCTAACAAAAATTGTATATGCACTTCTCACCTCCCACAAGCCCAGTCAACCTCATCCTCCTTGATTTGATCATCCAAGAAACATTTAAAGTTACACAAAAATTTGGTTAAACCACTGGCAGAATATGGCAGACAGCCATAAACATGAGGTTAGAGATAAAAGAACAATACAATTAGTATAAATGAGAAATTTTAAGACCCTTGAAAACACATGAGTAGACATAGAAATTGAAATATGTGAGAATTGTAAGATAAACAATACATTTGTAAGAGGTTACTACACATTGGAAATGAAGACAAGATATTGTAGATAAAATGTTGGGAATACAGCAGGCAGAAGGCAGACATGTAAAATAGGTTTCTGAAATCTGCACATGTTGCCTAACCCCTGAAGACAAAATAGACAAAAACCTAAGATTTACCATACAAACACTAGACATGGAATATAAACAGTGCTTGGAATTTTATCTTTATAGTATATTCTAGTTAGTTTTCATGACATAAAACAACAGACACTAAGGCAATGTCCTACGTAAGCGATAACAAGCGAGCTGCATAAGCAGCATGGGGTGTCATATGAAGCGGGGAATTGCTTGTTGTGTCCTACGTGAGAGACTGCAATAGAAGCACACGGCCTTCCTGCGCATGCGCCTTACTGGCCAGCGCAGCGACTCGCGCGAAAATATCAAAATATTTTATCTCGGACTTTGGCCGCTTCCCTCTCCTGACCGCTTCGCTGGAACCTAGGACAGCGCCACACAAACAGCCAGTTTGATATTTCCGCTTCACCCACGCAACTCGCACAGCTCGCATTTAATTGCTCAAGTAGGACACCGGGTAAGAGCACAGACAATGTACACCACAGCTAAGAGGATCTGTACCTGTGAATTTTGCACCCGTACAAAGCTAGGTCCACTGGGTGTCTGCGGGGCAAGAATCTGAAATTTAGGTCCATCTAACTGGGTACTGCTGTTCATCCTTGGGGAGCCAGCTGAGAATAGCTTCTTCTTGATGGCATTTTGTTTTATATTCAAGCGACTATCTTGCAGTGGAGAGCGAATACCCTCAGCATGCAGCATCTTATGTTTTGGGGTCATTTTGCTGTGTGGTGGTGTGTTCTCATTCTTTCTATGAAGAACCTGCCAACAAAATAAGCATGCCAAGAATTATACCATGTCTTTCTACCACTGGTCTATAAGTTATTTTGATTGCCACATTGCTGTATAGTAAACATAGTCTTCCTAAAAGATGCTCCAGTTTTCATTGCATATAAATGTCTAACTAAATAGCAAAAATCACTGTCTTTACTGCCTCTGAGTTCAGTATTCTTGAGAGACTGACAATCATGTAAAAACATTTTCAGTATGTGCACCGTCTGCAGTCGATAACGGAAATTTTGCACCACTTAAGTTAATTTCTTCACTGATGTTGATCACAGCTGTCAAAAATTCTTGTTGCAGTTCTTTGATTGTGTGCGGATGGTGACATTGCCACTAGGGGCAGCACATTCTTCCAAGAGCACTGACACCAAATCCAGTAATGTTTGATATGTAGTTAGGTAATTATATTCAATAAAATTGGAACATCTTTGCAGCTGCATGAGCTCACTAATGCTTATTATTCCACCTAACACATACCAAGAAAGCAGAACTGTGTTCTCCAAATTAAGTATAAACTGATAGGAACACCTTCCTCTCTGTAACAAGACATTCCATATGTAATCTACATATATATTATGTTTACCTTACTCCTCAAAGGAGACAGACCAAGTTTATGAACATCATTCTCTGGAACAGAATTCTTAATGCTGTCTTTCGTCTCTGAGACATTATAACCATTTGATTTGTCATTCCTGGAAATGTTCATGAAGTTGCTGTCATTTGTACGTGGTTGTAAAGCCATTCTCTTTTTCTTCTGAAAATCTGGAGTGTCTGTGCATGTAGATATATTTGTGTTCTTGTCATCCTAACAAAGCAGAAAATTTACACTGTTATTACAAACCAACAGTGTGTAAAGACTAAATTAAGATCAAAATGGAAACACAGAAACAGAAAAATACAGTAAAATGTTGTACTTTATTTTTAATGTTTTTTTATGTTCATGCCTTATATTCTTCTCAAATGACTGAGAAAAACTATGAAACATCTCAGGCTGGGCACTGCTTGGCCAAGAATCAAATAAGTTACCTTAGCAGGCACATTACTTACTGTGGTGTTACCCTGCTCAATTTTTATTAATAAACCCATGAAAAACACAATTATGAAAATCCCCCTTGACAGAAAGAGCACATGCATATGCTGAGTCTGAAAATATAAGGAGGAAAGCATCACATTTACCTCTTCACGCTTTCTTTTTTTTAAATGTACAGTCGTTTCAGAAGGAATGGTAACTGTTCCAATATCAGTAGTTACACATTGGGCTAGGCCAAAGTCAACCAGTAAAAACCTGTAACAAAAGTGAAGCAACTGATATATACAAAATTCTAATGTTATCAAACACAAATAAAAAGCAACTATAAAAAATACAACACTGCAGATTAATGTGTTTATCCTTATTCTGATTCCAATACTGCATCCAGCTTCCTTCCACAAAAATAGAAAATTAAGTTGTACCCATGCTTTGTGTTTGGAAGGTCTCAGTTTCAAAGCTTTGCCCAGAGACCTGCTACTTCAGTATTCTTTTACTCAGCCACTTCTCAAAATGGTGGCAAAGTATCTGATAACAGGGTGAAAACATTCCATCTACATCCTTCCAATTCAGCATTCACAAATCAACCACCATTTGATACTAAAAAACCTAAGCAATTGAATAAATCAATAATCACAGCTTCAAATTAAGAAGCCTCTTTTTTTTTCTTACTGAACTATCTGGCACAAAATACACTAAATTATGCACTATCTACCCACCTGTCCATTACATTTTACTCTTGAGCTTATCCAATGATATTAATCATAAAATAAAACCTTCTACAAGCACAACCTCAGATTATGTTATTTTTTTTGTTTATTTAATGATACATTCTCATCTACATAGGTTATACAGTATAAAATGATGATTTGAAAATGATATTAAAGATCATACAGATTAATGGTAATTATGTAAGCCACCTACATTTACACTGATAACTCTATAAGCAGCTCAAAGTTTTCACTTGGTTTCACAGATAAAAAGCAAATATTTAAAGCCAAAAGTACTTACTTCTTATTTTCACGATCATACAGAAAATTACTGGGCTTGATATCTCGATGAATAATATTGAAAGAGTGAACTCTGCGCAATGCAATAAACAAGTTCAACATATAATCACGTGTCTCTGCTATGCTCATGTCTTGCACATAGTCCTGTAAAACAAACACAATATGACATCAGATGGTTTCAACTAGTGATGAAGAATCCATGCAGTCCATTAGAAAACCAATATTTTGCACTCTCTAAAAATTAATCGCTGCATTTGTACATTAAAATTTCAAGTAGAAGGGCTTTTACAACAATTTCCAGCAAACCTCAAATGGTTACATGTTTCAACACAGTTATGTCATCTTCAGGCAATAAATAACATTCAAACTATGTTCTTTTCTAACAAGTAAGCAGAATATAATATATTATTATTGTTGATATCATACCATAGTTACTTTAGCTTGCTATATCAGGTCCATTACATGTCACATAAAATCACAGACATCTGTATCTAAAAAAGAGCTGGATATTTTAATCTTGTTAATTTTAATAGTTTTATATCACAATAATAAATAAAATGATAATAAAATCTATGAAATAAAATCTAATGTATTACAGGAGCATATTAACAAATCAATAAGCCTAGTAACTACAGAATACATATAGATATTAAAACTTACACTAAACCTCTTGTGAGGAAGGTATGGCATGATGAACACCACACAATCATCCTGGCGCAAACATAAGTCAATACCAATCACATTGTCTGAACCCCTAGAACACAGTCAGTTGTACATTACAAACTACATGTTAATAATAGAAGAGGTTCTCACGCACACTGCTAGAAGGATTTATAAATTCCTGATTATACGATTTAGTGATCAATTCCTGTTCATAACTCCCAATACCATAGATTTCCACTACACAGAAGTTGCTTGATAAAACTCAAAAGTTACATCACCACAAAAATTACTAACTCTATGGAGTAGGGTTCTTCTTGAGAAGCTAATCATCACACTACATGGCTAGTCAAAAATAAAAATCCCACCTCTTATGGAACCAAAATGTTCATTACCACATTCACAAGAGTCTGCCATTGATTTTAAATTCTACCAAAAAGTACTTTTAGAAAAATAGCATACTTTTTATGATTTGCTAATGCACACAAAGAATAACTTCAAAACAATTTTTCATTTATAACCTGGCACATTATAGCTAGAAATTACCTCCAGTTCTTTTCAAAAAGGAAGAAAGTATGAGAAAATCATTGTAAGTCCTACAACATAAATATATATCTGTATGGAGTCAGATCAACATTTCAATTAAAAGCTTCACAGCATATTTCCTTCTCTTTTCTTGAATGAAGGGATCACAGTTTCAAAAAATGTGAAATTCTAGTTTATAATCTGTAATATTGTGTTAGAATTCTATTGACCATGCTTATTTAATTTTACCTCTAAAATTGTCCAATTGGGATCCCATATTAGGAACTGGTATAGTTTCAAAAATGACTATTGCACATAATAGGATCAATTTTTTAAATTATATAGTTAACCTTAACACCCAAAAGGAAGATTAGCTCAAGACAGGAACAGCAGGTTAGGGAAGTATGACATAGCAGGAGGAAATACCATGAGGAAAAACAGACAAGTAGCTGTGGGAAGACAAAGACAAATGCTGAGGATTGATTGCCAGATGACCCACATAGAGCAGAAACACATAGGATGAAGAAAGATAGAGTTGACATTCACGATGACAGTAGCAAACCACTTCTGGTTAGATCAGAAAACCACCATGTGTTTCCTTCATGTAATAAAAATGTTGGGAGAGGGGGAGGGAAGAAAAAACTAATATCAAGACAAGGCTCTTACTGCAAAAACAAGACATATATGAATAAATTATGAAGAACTGTCAACAAGCTAAAGTAACAAGAAACCATTATTAACTTTCTTACCCTATATCCTGCAAACATTGTAGTTCCCGTTCAGTACGTGATGACAGACTTGTTGGTACCAAATGCTTGATAGCAAATTTCCGAGCTATGTGTTTACTATTTGGATTAGTATTCTTGAGTGTGCCAAGGAACACAGAGCTAAATGTGCCCTCTCCTACTTTCTGATGTATATGAAAATTATCTGCCAGTGGAGGTAACTTTGTCAGAAGATAATGTATCTGATTCTGGTCACCTGTTAAATAAGGTATGCAATAAATTAGTTACAAACCCTTATTTAACAATTGTGTACAAGAACTGATGCCACAGCTCATCTTTAGTTAGTCTGACATATGGATCAGTGAATCTATATTTCTATTTGTAGTGTTTAAAACACTTACGTTCCATTGTAGTATTCTTTACTGCAGCTTCCCCTAAAGATAATGCATTACTGCAAGGGGACTGATGAGTGGAATCCACCAAAGTCTGTTCTGGATCAGGTTCAACACTGCCCTGTGTCTTTTTGCATATGCCATAACCTCCTTCCTGAACTGCTTCATTGCCCTTAAGTGGCAATTTGGGTATGGTGGGGGCATAACACTGATCTTCAACATTTTTAACCTTGGTAATGAATTCTTCATGAGATGCTGTAGCCAGAACTTCCATTTTGTCATACTATTGGCGTCTGTGAATAAAACAGAATTTATTATTATCTATTCCAAATAAAATATTTCTACTGCTGAGGCTATTTGAAATTTCACGTAAAATTGACTTTTTATACAATACCAGAGCAGAATTTATATTCCACTAGTGATATCCAATGTTAACTGTTAATTTACAAAAACAATTTACTTTCATACTAAAACAGATTACTGAAAATCCAACAATTTCTGACTTACCGTTTTCCTGTTTCCCTTGTTTGTTTACGTATTCTAAAAAGACCCGCGTAAGCATAGATAACCTTCGCGTTCGTGATTATTACCAACATTATTCTCTGGCATCACATTTCCTCAGCTAGAAGCACGAATCTTCCCCGTCTAACATATTCGCTCGAATCATCCTGGATAACAATGTATGTTTCAAAGGAGAGTATGATAATAAACTGTAATTGTTACATTCTGTCGTACAAGTAAGTCTATTACAGATAAAACAGGTTAACAATATAACACCCATACGGGATTTTAACAATATGAGCAGAGATATATATATATATACACACAGTAAAACACAGCAATAAAATTCCATATTGTATATATAGGTTAACCACTAGGTAGCTCTGTCGCTGTCATAACTAATTTAAATATTAAATGTCGTACTTACATAAAAGTGTCCTCTTCATTATTCATGACACATTTCTTTTATTACTTTCAGTCTAAACAAGTATGTCCAAATAAAATATCACACTGAAATAACAACGTATAATACTGGCACTAGCTTCATTTAACAAGACTGCAATCTGAATAATTTCAGTGGGTGCCCAAATCAAAGGGCATCCATGAAGTGAGTGCATATCATTCCTATAACCTACAAACCCAAAGTGTGGCAATAGTGATCAATTTATGAGTTATGGGAAAGGGATCTGGCAGAGATGGGAATGGGGGTGAGTCAGTAATAATTCTAGCACCAAACATATATTTTGGATAATAAAACTATTTGTAAAAAATTGAGAAGACATGAATTTGACTGAGCTGGGTCAGGAACAAGGATAGGTAACCAATGGCTAGACATAAAAAAGGAATTAATGTTTCAAATATTATAAGGGAGTCAAATACTACCAAAATACTTAGCTAAAACACAATGAAAAGATACCAAACCGTGCTCTGAAACAAAGACCACTGGTGTGGAGAGATCCTCACTTCTTGAAGAAAAGATCGAGAAAGTAATTCAGCTGAAGGTTGTACATAAGGGGTTCTCAACCTGCAGCCCACTGTTGTTTTTTATATGGTCTGTGTATATATAGTGTGTTAATTTGTATGATGTAACTGATATCAGAAAACATGCTTCATTAATACTATCAGTATTTGGTACCAGGGCTATCTATTGCTGTGAGTAACTGTTCAGTTTTATGAAGAATCTCAGATAAAGAATTAGGTTGCATCTCACTGATGAATACTTGGATGGATGGATGTACATCATAACAGAAATTAAACCTAATATTGAAAGGTTACTCTAGAAAGTCAGTGTCAGATATATTATAACTATGACTGATTCTGTTAAAGAAAATGTAAATCTGTTGTAATACAAATTAACAGTAGTTCTAATAAACTGCCATTAAGTTTCAATAAATTGTTCTCATTTATAAGCTTACAGCTCACAAGTTGATAAATGGTGAATGTAGTGCTATGTTTGTAAAGGGTTAAAGAATCTCTGGATTAGAACAGGCAATTAAGTCTATCTTATATAGGTGAGATTGCAGGTTGCCACAGTGACAAGTATAAAGATTGTTGTCTTCTTTCATGTAGTTTGGTAGATATTAATCCATGTTTCAGATGAGCTAATTTCGTGTTGCTCTTATGGCTAAGATTGATTAGATTATGCTTTACTACCCATGGATATATGAAGTTCTATTTCATGCAGTTACAAGTTGATAATTAAACATTTAAAATATTTTGTTTTATTTCATATTTGCTTTAACACAAGTGCTCTGGACAGAACTTGACACATAAGATTAGATACCTATATTACAACAATAACAACAACAACAACATTGTGAATGTATACTGTACTGTAGGTTGTGTGCGCACACATTCATATAAGATAGACAACTAATGTTTGAAGGTCATATGTTATACCATTCCATTTTCAAAACTGTTGTCATGTAATTACAGATACCTTTAGCATCTGAAATTAAATGGTCATGAAGCAGAAAGTGCGTTTGTTTTTTTTATACCGTTGATATTCTGAATTTTTAAATTTAATTATGTGCTCATTGCAGTCGCTTGGCCATGTTACTCTTCCCACTTATCAAGCAAAGGTTTTAAGAATGCTTTCTTTTTAAAATACATTGGTATTAATTAGTTACATATACTTAATTAAAGTTACATCTTATTAACACAATAATTGCACTCATAGCACAATACATCACTGACATATATACACATACATTTCAATTTCATTTACTAATTTCATGGTAGTATTATGTCCACTAGATTTTGGGGCCTGCCCTTAATGTACAAAAGTCAACCAGTATAGAAGTTCTAATTTATATATGTATATGTTACATAACATGTCTTTGAAGGAAAACATTTTAATATATTTATATACCTTGCGTTATGAAACAGGAAATATAAATTCAGTAGAATCAATATAAAAACAAAGGCTTTCCTGACTTTATATTGGATTGAATTACAGACAATGTTTTGAAGAGTTGGAAATTTACAGAATCGTTACTATTTATATAATATTATAGAGCATTCTGCTTCTTGTAATATCACAGAAAGATGCAGTGACATTGGTAACATTCAACTACAGTACATCATTAAAAAGAACAACAACTCTTAAAATTTAAGTTGGAAGTAGAAGAACAATACTATGGATAACAACACATTAGGATGTATTAAGTTTGCAGGTTATGTTAGCTCACCCCATTATTTCAAATACTTGCAACTGACTTGCTTTAGGTTACAGTTTAACATATAATAGGTAGTTAATTTACCAATCTCTTGGCTACAAGATAAACTAATAGCTGAGACTTCTTAAAACAGCCTGTTAACTTGGTATCTTCAAATGCAGAATAATTCTCTGGGAGTAAAACCTAAAATTTGAACACCATTAACACCAGAATCCATAATTGGGCAGAATCATCAGCCATCTACCTTCAATGCCCACAGTCTCCTTCTCTAACATCCATCTTAATCTTCCCTTCTCATCTTCTTCTTGATCTTTCAAGAGGCTGGATCCTAAGATGTTTTTCTAACAAAATTATAAACACATTCATTGTTATCTCCATCATAGTACATGCCCAGTTCCTTGTGGTCTCCTAGATTTTACTATTCTAACATCATAAGTTGATATAATGAATCTCTTTGTCATGTTTGAATCTAAACTGTCTACTTATTTCATCCTTCTTTTATATTCAAATATGTCTCTGAACACTTTGCAGTGAAATATAATACAATTAAACGTTTTCTACTGAAACAGAACCCTTCAATGTAGTGCATAAAAGGCATTTAAATTAACTAGTGCTATAACCTTAGAACACGAGACATTTAAATGATAGGTTACAATTTCTCCATCAGACTTTGTTTGTAATATGAAAGACAAACTTACCTGTTAGTGGTGATTTAAATAAATGGACTATAAAGGCACTAACAGAACATGAGGTGATGAAAAACTGAAACTTGTCCAGTTAATTCATGAGACAGATATCAGTATTAACAATATAAACCTAGTACATAATACTGTCTACTTTCATTATCTTTGCTACTGGATAACAAATTTTGTTCTGCATATTTATGAAAGTATATGCTAAATTTTAATAATTAAAATCTTGATTAGTGGCCCACATCAACTTCAAGGACCATTTGGCATTAACAATGTTAGTGATTACTGATTTTTGTTGATTGATTTATTTAACATTTCTTTATAAAAATTTGTCAGTGGTAAATACTGAGTGATTTAGACAGTAAAAGTTATCAGTAACAGTGGGGTACAAGTGGAAACATCTGATTCAAACTGAGCTACAATACAAACTACATTTTTGTGAGTTCAAACTGTGCATATTTGCTGAACATGAAAGAAAGTGTTAGCAGCATATTTTAAAGTACTATACCAGAATCTGTACAGACAGACTTAAAAATCATAAATCAGGAAAGCTGGTTCACAGGCTGTGATTTGAACAAAGAGATTCCTGAATGTGAATTATTAGTATTAACCATGACGCCATGTTTTGTTAATAGGGCTGAAGCTACAAACTTGACACATCCTCAGTTAGTACCATTTCAGTCAATTATATCACATAAAGATATTTCAGAACCAGTCATACGGTGCTATACATGTGCATAAAAATTACAAGAACACTTCATAAACACATGCATACACACATCTGATTAAGTTATGCTGGATGCATTACAATAAAATATCCAGAAATTATCATAAGACTGTCTTGTAAATGTGAACTAGATGTAAATCTACAAATAGTTTTATATTATTTTATTTCTTCTGAATTTTCAACCGCCATATCAGTATTTAAAGCTTTGGACCAGTGTTTTCATCTGAATATTGAACTCCCAAACAATTATAATTGGGAGACAAGCTATTCGTGGGACACACACAACACTCAATTTTATGGTCACCACTCGACTGTACAGTTTCTATGAAAGACAAAACTGACAAGCATAGTTTGTAACACCAAAGAAGGGAGAATTAGTAAGTGATATTTTTAATATTACTACAATATTAGACTATGTGTCACTGTGACCATAAGCGGATAACACAAATATAAATTCATTGATAACCACAATGTATAAGCAAGGGACAATACTAAATTCTATGACTAATTTTTGGAATTTTTAGTGGGTTAAATGCTAAAAATAAAGATTATTTAGAAACATTGTTTTTTCTTTCTTAGCATCTGTTGTTGTTTAAGTGTAACCTTCACTGTTATCTTCAAAATTTATAAATTAAACTATTTATTACTTGTCAGTGCTAGAAATAAGGACTTACCATATATACCCAAATAAAATAAGTACATTATTTTGCCTTAAAATACCTTCTGACAGCATTCATACACATTTATGGTACCAAAATTTTGTATTTTCATGCACTACCAACTCCACAAAAACATTACTACTGTAGATAACTATCATAATTAAAAGATGTTTCTTATCTTACATCAGTTACTTTGTAGAAAACCATATTGTTAACTATATAACAAGAAAGTGTTGTATATTTACAGTTAAATAAAGTAATCCATATTCCTCACATGTATTGCATGTGCAAAGATGGAAATAAATTATAGCAGTTATTTGTGTAACATTTAGCCCATATAGTATTATTTTGAATTGTTTTATCAATTTAATAAAAACCATAATTTTGGATTTCCAATCTTAATGTAAACCATCTTTAATTTTTCATATCACTGAAACATTTATTTCATTACAAACATTTATAAATATTAAACATGAACAAAATTCATTGTACAATTTAGCTGCTACATTGGTGTACTGGCAAAAGAGAGACATTTTTAATTCAAAGCACATTTATTTTTTATGTAAGGGCTATCCAAAATATATTTCCGCAAGAAATTTGAAGTTAACTTCATGATAACAATCCTTTTCCTTATATTTTGTGTATGAAAAGATGAAGTGGAAATTACTAGATTAGTAGGTTCCTTAATATGCCTATTTATCGATTACTGAACCTACAATTTACTTTCTTCTCTTTGTCTTCACTGTTTGACATCCATTCACCAGCTGAAGCAAGAGACACAAAGAAATTGGCAGGTACAGTAAGCTTTTGATGGCAAAAATAGTCTAGAGTTGGACTGTTCCTACCCCCTTAATTTTAACAGTGAAGTTTATATATTATATCTCACAGATAAACGTCCTCCTGACTGATCTACATAGGCCAGAAAATCCAGTACTCAGAGTCTACAGGTCTGGAATACCTTAGTATACAGATTCAACAAAGTAGGTGTCTCCTTCCTTTTTTACCTGAAGATGAAGTAAGATTCATACTTTGAAACATAGTGACTTTTTCAGGTTATAATATTTTTATGACTTTTTAATACAAAACAGATGACAGATAATGTCCAAAACGAAAAAAGTGATATTATAATGCCATCATTTATTTTCTTCATTATGTCTGTATTTATTTTTGAACTCGCTGATACATGTATCACTACAGACAATCTTGTAGGTTGAAATGAAGCTTACTGAAAAAAGTAAAAGGGAATATAAATTACAAAATAAAATCTACTGTATATCAAAGGATTGTATATTGTATTAATTTTCTTGTAGCTTAATAACATTTCTAGCTGGTAGTAAACATGAGGAAATAATCTATGTACACAGAACAAACATGCCATTTGCTTCTGTTTTTGAGACTGGACAGCCATGGCTACAATACAGTGATCACACTGTCTAGGCTTTAATTCCCTGGCAATATCAGTTTCTCCTAGGACACTAATTCTTATACTCCCTTCATGCATGTTTTTCTGGTCTGTCCATAATTATGTCAATATTAACTTACAAATTATTTTTGATTACTGGCATATATTATCTATTCAGTAGTCTTCACTGAAGATGACTGTTTTCTGGGATGCTGTGCTATGTATTCTGGTAGAAGTTACTGATGTTTCAAAGGTGCTTGCTACCTCTATCATCAAGATGAGTAAACTCGTTTTGATGATGGAAGCAAAAAGCACCTCTGAAATGTCAGTAAATGTCTACCAGACTGAAAGCTTTAGCAATCCAGTGTTTACTCTTTCTTCTGCTTTCATTTCATAACAAAAATGCCTATCAATCTGAAACCTGAATATGCCAGGGAAATCATTTATAATAACATGCTTTAAAACTTCTTATTTACACATTAGAGCACCAGAAATCCAAATCATTTTTGGAAAACACTCGAGTCACTGGAAAATTCATTCTGAAAGTCCAGCCTCCTTATATTAACTTAATATGGTAAAAGCTACAGAAGAGATAATATTTTACCATGTATTGTTTTAAACACATTCTTTGTGCTTGTTCCAATATTTTGGTCTTCAGAAAATTGATGCTGAAACTTGACATACTATTTTTTACCACATCATAAATATAGCTTTGTACTATACAATATACATGGAAAAATATTTTAATCGTTCAAAAATATGTTTATAATTTTACATCATCATGCTTTGTGCAAAACAAGATGTATTGAAAAAGAAATGGAATAAACATATAATTATATACCAAATGAAAGCACAGCTCCACGTAAAGGCTGCCATCATTTGGGTGTGAGGAAAGTTGACCCAGGAGGTTGATGGGGTGTGGGAGAAGAAGAGCAGCTCCTGCTGAGCCCACGTGAAGGTTCAGTTAGTAGGAAAGATCCTGAACTATTCTCAGCATGATGACCTGTATGATGGCGTGATTCTCCAGGTACCGTAAGAGATCTGCTTGATTCTGAGATTGTATCATTTCCACTGCCTGCTGGTTCAGATGGTGTGGGACATCTTCGTTCACAAGGTGCAACCATTCCATTGAGCGCATGCATCGGTATGCGATATAAACGAAATGGCCTTACTTCAGGTGAAGCTGAAAATATTAATTTTGAATGTTATTTAAATTTAAGTCTCATTGCAATAATTCAATGAACCATATTTTGACTTAATTTGCGTATATACATTCATTGTATAAGATCAGAAAGGCGAGGGATCTTAAGGAAAGAGGTTGCAGGGATGGGAGATGGATGAAACTGGCTCAGGATCACAATCAATGGTACATTTCAGTACTAAATATGCCTATCCTTTAGGATGCTGAACAAGTGCCATACTTACAATGTGGGGAGGAAGGTGGTGAGATGCTGGGATCCCTGTCTGGCTTGTCCACTTGCAACCTCTCAGCCTTGTTATGGAAGAATTCTGGAGCCGTAGTAGCGAAGAATATATCATTCTGGTAAAAGCAGAATACATGACAGCAACATGCTCGAAATCATAAGTAGCACTCACGCCGAATGTTCTATTTAAAAAACAACCCTAAATACAACACATAATATCTTTATGCACAAACTGAGGAAACCAATGGCAAAATTGAAATATTGTGGCCGCATCGTGTCGTTGAAGCCGATGCATAGCTTGACAACTTCCAATAGTGATACCAACAAAAATATTTATCAGCATGACAACTTGAAAAAGTTATCATTGCCAATTCCTGAACGTGTATTAAAATATATCTCAGAGAATGGACAACGACCAAAATAATTGTATTTGTAGTGTAATGTCAGTGAATATGCAATTCTGAACTCTTTTTTTACATAAAAACTTCAATGTTCTTACCTTGGAACAAATGAGGGCCAGTTTAGGTAGCACCATGGTCTGAACCAGGTTTCCATTGATAATGAGACGGATCTCCATTGAGTCAGTTGTAAAGGCAAAGATGTATGGGAAGGCACAAACTACAATAAAATAAGTATTCTTCTTAATATAATACTTCTCACTAGTCAAAGGCACATTAAGGAGGGAGAACAATAAGTGTATATTTATTAATGTCAAATAAGTAAAGATTTGTAATATCTATTTTATGACTGAAATTTCCGCAGCCTTACAATATTATATAAAACTATGATTATGGTATTTTTATCCCTTAGAGACAATCTATTTGAATACGTACCAATAACAGAAGGTACAGAATTCCAGTGAAAATCAAATTCTGTGTTGCTAGTACTTTCTTCTGAGAGTTTCTGAAAGTGACAAGTATCTGTAAAGCAAACCAAATTTTTGTATAAAAATCACGTAATTAGACAAAGCAGTATTTATAAGAAAATGTTAGTTCAACTAATAGCAAAACATAATAGTGATATATTAACATGAAGTTATAGAAATGAAAAAGGGGTAGAATTGATAAAAATGAAAACTTTAGGAACCTCAGCTGGACATACATGGGTAAAACACAAGGAAATCCACTGAAATATTCAAGTAATTTTGTAATGTACAGTGAGATGAAATGATATCCCCTTACACAGTATCAGAAATTTACAATTTCTGATGAAAGGTTTTTATGAACTTGAGATCTTTCACCAGAATGTTCATGGATTGATGTAGGGCCTTTATGTTAGTGATAAAAATTTAAGTTATTGAACAGCATGAACTTTCCTAATCAGATGGATACCTATGAACAGTTGAAGAAATTTCTTGTGTTGTGGACTTGGTTGTTTATGAACAAAAATTTCAGTCACATAAATTTTAAAACAATTGCAATGATACGATTCAATAAACTGTTCCTGGTTACAAGCAACATTATTTATAAAGAAGAAACTTACTCTGCTTCAATCAATAGTAGTGATACGTATGTATTGTATATTATTTATGGTATGATTTTTATTTCAATGCTTGTGCAATACTTATGTGTTAAGTCACTTATCACTTTAAGATTAATTGGTTATTAGGTTACTTAATGAAGCTGCTTTCACTTAGAGAGTACACAGCATCAGATGATATGGTAAGTTGATCATGAATATGCAATAAATATGGCAAGATTTATGGAACGAGGCTGTTATGTCTTATTAGAAGGTACTATCAGAATTTGTCTATATATACTGAGGTAAATAATAATAACTCAACTAGGATAGCCAGTATTATGACTAAGATTCAAATTATGTACTTCTTGATTATAAATCTAGAGAATATCACGTATACCAACCAACTCAGTGGAACTTACTGAAACCAGAGACTTAAAATTTAAAGCAGTTTATCTGCATCTAAACAATTCACATATGCTCTGATAACAGAAGCAGAAGGAGTTTCTGATACAATATCTTATTACTGGAATATTACTGAATGAATGGAAGACCTACGATTATAGCAAAGTAGTAGTTCTGGTTCTTCATCTTCGTAGAGATCAATGGCTGCAACAAGATGTGCCCGACTGCCTTCCACGGCATGCAGCCGAGACACTTCACCGGTGCGCTCATTCACTAGGTCGAATTGATGACGATAACCTACACAGATGTGATTGTCTACAATACCACCACCTGATGAGCCTGTGAGTGATGAGTCAACTAATGTGATCAGAATAGGGGGCTCTGCCACCTGTATCTCCTGCAAGACACAAAAAGAAGCTACTGCAGAATAATCTCCTGAACAGTTTCAATTATGTAAGTAATTTAATTATTACACATTTGATTAATGCTAATGACATGACGTTCAGAATGGTGTATAGTCTGTTCATCACCCTAATGGTGCAGGTAGTCAGCACCTCTTAACATCAATCAGCTTCTACCAGACTACAAAGTACAACATCCCAGAAAATAGCCATATTCAAACTCATCACTACAAGAACCTGAAGTCTAATCTAATAGTTATAGTTCATTTGTACTAGAACAAGCAGCCACCTCAGCATTAGTCATTTTGCATCTTCACACTTTATGGATAAGAAAGGGTGACCAAAGGCTTATGTATGACATAAATTCGTAAACTTCAACTCTGTCAGACAAATACACAAGGGACGTAAGGAACTACAAAGACTGGTACTAAGAATTACACTTACGCGGATATACTGGAACCCATCAATAGTGTCTGTGTCACTGGCGGGACACCAGGCTGTCCATGCTGCAGAATGGCGCCACTGCATTACCAACAGTTTCTTGCCAATTGCAACAACCTGTGAAATGAAACAATATGGTTGCTTTAGGCACTTACAAAGCCACTGTTTGACTGACACATAAAAGATGAAGGTGATACAAGAATTGTAACAAGCACAACAAATATCATTAACTAATCATAACAGCAAGAGTAAAGAGTACGTTATTTTCACCATTCATATTTATGCATTCTTTGAACAGAACATATAAAAGAACATACAGTCCAAACTTCTACCTTGAAAATAGAAGTAGTATATTCTCCCAAACAGTTGATAACCATCTACAATACTACATTTTGTCACAATTCAGAAAGCTGTAATATGACTCACCTCTGTGATAAATTTAAATTATGAGAACCTGTGCATCTCATCTCCCACCCAAGTTGGAGTTATAAAAAAGACAGAAAATATGAAGGATTTTGATAATTTCATTTGGTAACCATTTCACAAAATCAGTTCTAGTTGAATTCTTTGCACGAAGTGAATAAAAGGAACCCCCAATGGGAAGGTTAGTCTTACTATCCATCAGCATATTTCATTCTAAAACTACTGAATAGAATTCAATTAAATATGGTATTCAGGACCTACATTAATGTGCAAATTTTTGTAACAATTTTCTTATAAACAGTTAATAAAATAATGTATAAATCTCATGCTATGCATTGTGTCTGAAACATTTTTCAGTATAATGTATATATAATAAAATTCAAGGTAAAATAATTTCTGACCTTGTGCATTGTATCTGTAGTGTGATTAGTTTTGTAACAGAGAAAAAAGAGATTCCTATATTGGTGTTGGCCTGCCAAAGACTGCTGTACTACCGGGAATTTAGAAATTCATTCACCATGAGTAAATTAATGAATAAGGGGTAGGTAAATAACTATCAACAGTCTCTAGTGTGTTTCTTTCAATATTTAGCTTCTGTATAATCTTGCACCTTAAATAAAGACAAAAACTTTGTTTTCTAGGGTCTTATACCCACTCACCATCCTTAGGTGGGAGCCTCCAGGCCTACTAATGGCATACATGTGGCAACCCCGTGTCCTCTCAAGACGATGTTCTTTCAGGTCTTGGCGTCCACGCGCAGAGCTCTCTGTACTGAAGTCCCCGTCAAAATCTGACAGGCGAAACACATGAATCTTACTGTCTCGACCTGAAAATTGTAATGTACGTTGTTATGTAAGACTAATAACTGTGATCATGTGTCTCTACAGTTAGATGATGTTGGATATTTGTAAAATTTTATCTTTTCATATTTATAATTTCATAGTACTGTGTGCTTAAAGTTAGGAAATGTTCGTAGTTCTCTACTGTTGAATGGAAAGTAAACATACAGGTAAGTTTGTGGTCCACACAGGTTGAGAGCCATATCTAACTGAAGTTTTACAATAACATTTAAGAAAAGAGTAAAGATATATTTCATGTTTCACATACTTATTACGAGTTATAAAAAAATGACAATTATTATTTTAGCAAAACCTAAAATTATAATCCAAAACTATTACTATAGCTATGACTGTAATTATGACTATAGTCTAATAAACTATAATTCACTTTCATTACCTTTCAATGCTAAGATGGTAATCTTAGCATTGAAACATAACCAATTATACTGCAGGCCAGTGTGAGTAAAAGAAACAAAAAATTTGGTTTTGTATGGGTGGAATTCTGCCATAGATAAGAAAGCAATTAGAACATTTCAAAATTACCTTTATCTGCTCGGAACAGCAAGATACCATGTGCTTCTACTACATGGAGCTGTTTGACAGCAATGGTTTTGTCAAACACCAAGCGATGTGACATACTCTCTGTAAACAAATTCTCTGTATAAACATTAATTATGAATATCCTACATAATTATAACAAATTATAACCAAACACTAAAATATTGTATCAGTAATCTCTAAGATAATCATTATCAAATAAGATAAACATTTATGGCTTGTGAACTTAAAACATGAATAAAGAATGTACAAGATAAAAGATTATACACAAACCTGGCGTTTCAGGATCACGAAGACAAGGGAAGCTCGTTAGCCTTTGCAGTTCTACTTTTGTAACTTGTTCAAGAAATCATGTTAATTATGTAATTGTATATTGATGAATTAACACAATTAATATCTTCAACCCTACAATTTTTCACTTAATTATTCTAAAACTCAAGTTTACTACTTTACTAATGAGAAAATTATTGAATTTATTTCTTATGAACTGAAATGTTGACTTCAGTTGAAATCAAAGTTTAGCACATTTTTTACTTTACTCACTCATTTACTGAATTTCTAAGTCCTGAATTAATTCTATGATTAATCTCAAAATAAAACATGAATTTTGGTATTAGCCACAAATAAACACAGTGTCTACAAAGTATAAGATAATATAAAATAACATATAACAGAATTGCTTTATGTTAGCAAGTCATAAGCAGTGTACATAACTTCTAAACAGGAGCTATAACCATACTATTAACTGATCGAAACTTAAACACAATGTAAAATATTAATTGTATTTTCCCCCTAATTTTGTGAAATAATTGTAAATAGTTTTAGAGCTTTAATATAGTATATATCAAGATCAAGTGATGAAAAAAAAATATCACATTTTGAATGGGATTTAAACCTAAAACCCCAGCATTTGTTTTGGTCCAAGACTATCTGTGTCTTAAGTATCAAGATTACTGAGATTAGCATCACTTTTATTACAAATCAGATTAACCTAACATAGCTGCCTCTAGAGGATAAAAGGACCACACATTTTCAGGCCTTTTAGTGGCAATACCTCATAAACATTGCCTCATGTAATGCACTCACCTTCAACAAGAAAAACACCAGATTCAGTGGCAACTAGGAGTCTGGTCTCACCCCATGAGTCTCCACAGACAATCTCATGTCCAAAGTCAGGGTAGAAGCACTGTGGCTCCCAAGGGGCTCGTTTGAAGAGGCCAGTAGTGGCGAGACTGGTGGGAGCATCACCTCTCACAATGGTGTCCAGTTTGAGGGCCTGCCCAATTCGTACAAACTCCACCTGGCGCGCCTCCTCTTTCCGCCGTGACCCACGCGGAGGGTCAGGAAGCACGTCACTGAATGCCCTTCGGTTTAACATTGTCTGGAAAGTTTGTTCTTTGCAGTTAACATTAACATTACGAATGTAAAACAGACAGGACAAAAGGTTTGTAAGAAGAAAGGCTTTGTTTCAGTAATGAGAAAAATGGCTCAACTGAAGTACTGTCACTTTGTTTCAAATTTGTTATTTATAATTATCCTGTCATTCACACTATGTAACATTTACAGCTGACAGAGTATTGTAAAGAAAACCAGGAAATGCACAAGTTTCCTAAATACTTGCAAATTATTTATTTATGGTCATAATGCAGAAAAACATAAGCTGTTACTGATGTCACTATTATGTGTATAATGACCATATCAGTCAATAAGCTTGGTTTGATTTGATCGGAGACTACTTTACAGCAGTGAATATACCTACTTTGAGTGATTATACAAACAAGTTCATTATACTCTCATATAGCTGTTAAACTTTTGATGAAGATTTTATCAGAAACTGCAAGTAACTACAACCTGCAATTGGCTTCTGCACATAAAAATGAGAGGACATTCTTTTCAGTCTTTAACCAGAAGTACACAGAGATAGAATTATCTGGATATGTAACTCACAGGAACTGAATGTTTGGGAACAGAAAAATTATAATCTTCTTGAACTTAATTTTAAATATTAGGATCACAATTGTGAAAGTTACCTAAAGCATAAGAACATCTAATTCTGGCTCTGCAATTAAGGAAAAAGCACGTCTCCTTACCCCTCTCCCATCATTCATATGCTCTGAGAATAAGTCCTTGATCAGCATGTCCAGTGTTCGCTCCCGCTTCTGAGAAAATGTCGGAGTGTTGAACGCAGCCTTCTCCCCATTTATCACTGTCAGAAACAAGACAAAGAAATTAAAGTTTAGGCAATGAAACAATTTATAACCAGTTCCCTATGCCTAGATTCCACAGTTTCTGCTTTCTGTGTGATAAATGTTCAACTGCCTCCGTGTACTGGGGTGTAAAATTGAAGTATATGTACAGGCAAATGACTAAAATGCAATGTTTTCAAGTGCCTATTGCTTGTTAATGTTTCCACTTAAGACAGAACAGTATATTGACTATGTCAATTATTCATGCATGTCAAATGGGTAAATAATTTAGTTATTGTGCAAATATGCATGATATTAGCAGCATTTTTTTAATAAAAAGAACCATTGGTGAAATTAACATGTTATTTTATGGCTGAGTTTATTTATGTAGATTTAAATAAAAATAGATTTGTAACAGGATAACAGAAAACTCTAAATATAACAGCAATCCACGTTCTCAAAATCCCCATGTTTCTAATTTTTAACTGACACTACATATACTTGTCATTAATTTGACATAATATGGATATGTGAATTTCTAACTTACGTTTGACTATGAGGAACTCGCGGAACTCTTGTGAATCCCTGAAGACAGGTGGACAGGGAAGAGATGGACCAAACAATGGGACAGATTCTTCTGAGTAAACAGCCAGCCTGTAGCTATTGTCTTCAGGAGAATATGTTACAAGAGCAAACACATCTGGTAGCAAGTTAAGGAAACAGAAATAATAGAATTATTCTTGTAGAATTGAGACACCAGTCCCCATACATTATCAACTGTTTGTCCTTGTATATTGGTATGCATAATGTAGCCATTAGTGTTTGTGAAACAAAAACTTGGGCATAACTTAGAAAGTAAAAATGAAAAAGAAACATGCATTAGATACAGTCTGTCCTATTTTTTAGACCTAAGTAGTGTCAAATGAATGCACAGTAGGTTTGGTCAAATCATGTAGCAGACAGTAGGGAAACAAGATGCGTGGGATAGTCAGGCATGAGTCGAGCGAGTAAAGTTAGCTGCAATGTGTCATTTTTCTCCTTATCGGTTTATCAAGCTGATGTAACAAGTTCCAACTGAATAGTCTCTCCTTTCTTGCTGTATCTCTCTAGTGGCCATGGGTATGTTCCTTTTGTCTCTCTAGCTTTATCCACACCATCATCTATGGTCTGGTTAAAAGATCAAATAACATTTCTCTTCAATGCAAAATGTAGAGGAATTTGATTAAACATTTATGTAATGACCTTTGTCCTGAAGACAATTATAACACATGATGACAGGAAGGATACGTGTGAACTGTGACTTGATGAAGGATGGGTTAAACTGGTTCATCTGACTAGCGCCACTGTCCAGGAACACGATATTCACGATGTCATTTCCTATGTGCCTCTTGCGTTCAACCTGCATAACACAAACACATATCACTACAGATAAAATACAGAGTGATCGACAAACCCTCCCACTTCATAAAAATTACAGTATGTTTATTTATGTATTAAATGTAATTTGTGTTTATTATGAGTCAGTTGTTTTGGGCAGATATTTGACCTAAATGGAAGAAAATCAAGTTTTCATGTGATATACTGATTAATGTAAGGAACGGAAGTAAAAATAAGTTAAATTCTTATCTCAGAAAGAATATTCCTGATTTTCTGTACGAAAATAGAAATTATTTCTGCAACACATTATATAATGTTATATCACCTGTTGTCGATTATCTTTGGAGTATGGTAGTAATGTTGATACATGGAACATTATTTCATGGCCTTCATAGATGGTATAGATGGAGAAGCGTCCTGTCATATCACCTGGGAATTATAACAATCATAAATATGTTGTTCGCAGAAGTTTGAATTTAATAGCAGAGCTACACTTCAAACATTGGTTCATATTAATGCTGTCAAACCGTATGCAATGCATAAGCGTAGACTTTGAAGGATCTGAAGTGGTTCGTAAAGTACACTTATGCACGGGTGTAAAACGAAAGTGTTTGTCTGACAAGTGTCTACACGTTCTCACTCTTTTTAGTTTGTATTGCATGTTTATACATTTGATCACACAGTGCATTGTTGATAGTTTGTAAATGGTTTGTTAATAAATTCACAGTGTGTGAGATGGGATAGCTCAGTCAATAAAATGACTGGCTATGAGATGGATTATCAGGTTAGATTCAAGGTAGAAAATGGACTTTTCTCCTCACAATGACATTCAGATCAGCAGTGGATCTTATTCATAGCATTAAAAATTTATGCAAGACAATAAATTATATAACTTATTGAAATTTTGGTTCCTAGCAAACATATTGCATCTCTAAAACAAACATTAGTCAGTTAATAATGTTTAGGAATATAAGCTCTACTGGTATTTATTCTGAATACCAAATTAACCAATAAATTCTCTGTGGACAAAATGAGTTAAAGGGATATTATTAAATACTCATAAATAATGTCTGAATAGAGAATATTAATTCGAGATTATTTTAAAAAATATTTACATCAAACAACTACTGTCGATGAAACAAAATCTACGTTTTGCCATTCAGTAACATAACTTGTGAGAATGAATGAATGTACCTTTGATATCAAGGCCACCTCTGTATTTATCCCAGCCTTTGAGTCGTACTTTGTCTCCCAGTAAACTGACGAACCGATCGAACTCAGGACTGCCTGCCTCTGTAACATAAACATGCAGCTGATGGCACAGTCATGCAGACACAGCTCCAGAAACTTACGATATTTGCATGTGGTCGAAAGGAGCGGATATGCCTCCTTCACTGCAGATAAAACCATGTGTACAACGCTGGCGAGTGTACCATGCTCGAACACTGAGTACATTCCTTCTTTGGTAACATATTTACTGTGTGTGTGAAGAAATTCGGCACCTTTTATAGAACCTGAGCATACTACATAAATCCTATCAGTGGATTCTATCTTGAAGTAGTTAAACCCTGTTATGAACCATTTAAAAATTGCATTTCCATCTACAACTAGATCTTGCAAATAATTTTTTTAAGATTTTTTCTCCTCCTCCTACCCATATCATGTTTTATTTCTCTTTAATATTTTGTACTGTGCTAGTACTATTTTACCTTGCGATGTCAGTCGATTTGTCATCTGCCTGTGACACCTTCTGCAATATATTTGCAGTTGCAGTATGACTTAAAGGTCTGGTACAAATTTGAAAGTGGGAGAGGGGGAAGACCTGAAATGTCACCTACTTGAAAGAGAATCAATGATGGGGTCTCATATAAATATGAACACTATACACACAAATATGATGAGCGATCAGAATGTAAGTTTACAAAGCTTTTTTTTAAAGGATTGACTGAATAAATTAGGGTAATACAACGTCAAGGTAGAGAAAATAGCAGAATGAGGGGAAAAATACATGATTCTTGCTCTTCATAAAATGTAATCAGGTCAGCCAAATTAGAATGCATGGAGATGAGAAATACATAAAAATTATAGCTAGAATATCTGAAACAAAGATAAAGTCCTAGACTTAAGGGTGGAATATGGAATAAGATCCTGTGGCATGTTGCTTTTAAAACAGTGATAAATATCCAGGTTCCATAGAAAGTGTGAAATTTCTTGACCAGCTGAGTGGTTATTTACTTCTCAAGAAGAACTGTTTCGTGGCGGTTAGTATCAGCTTCTCTGGTAAGCAACGGACAAGGGGGTTAAGTATTGTAATCTGAAGTAGAAGCTGAACTGGCTTAGAAGGAGACTTCATATTACCTTCGCGACACTTCACCTTACAATGAAGGTTCATTATTTAAAATGGCTGGAGAAGGTGCACTGACGACCTCTAGTGCATGTACTCACCATTGCTCAACATCTCGTCGTCACTAGTCTGCCCCGGACGGGTATACAACACGCCGAACTTGAAGTTGACAGAGCCTTCCTGTTCTTCAAGAAGCAACAAATCCTACAAAAAAAAAGGCTATGAACAAGAGGAGAAACGGTCTATTCGATTATAGTACACATATCTACATCTCAATTAATTGCACGAGGATTTATATTAATAAACAGGAAAGAATGTGAAATAAGCGTTCGTGGCCTATTTAAAGATGTGGTGAGGGCATTTGGTAGCTGTGCCGCTAGGTTTAGTAATCGCGGCAACCGACGCAGTGATTGCGCATAGGGGAAACGAAGTGCCGTGCCGTCAGCACATCCGCGAAATATCTTCACTGTTCTGTCTCACTAATTCGTGAGTATTTGTGAAATACGTTAGTCAAATATGTGCTTTGAAGTACATACAGAACCAGTCAGAGTTGGAACGCTCCATTTTATCAACAGTCGACTCAGTGTGTGGCGACCACGAACCACCACCTTCTACATTTTATGTACTCGGCTGCTACAGACGTGATAATGCTCAGGCGATGGCGCGAAATTGCAGCAAAGGAGGAGACTCAGAAGCCAATTTCTTAAAAAATAAACTATTTCATTTACAGATTTACATTATGTTAAATAAAATTCAGATTTTGTAAGAATTCTTTCATTTGATGTATTATATTTCTTTCGTAATTTAATAATATCGTGTTGAGTTATAACTTAAGTGGACATTTACCCACGTCTGTTTCTTTTTCTGTATTATCCGATTGTCCTTCGACTTAATTTACGTCGGACAGTTCGGACTCTACTGTACAAAAGAAATGTAAATTTTCAGATGGTTTACCTTTTGGATTTCCGGCGTGAAGATCTCTTTTGGTCCCTTCTCCACCTTCTCCATATTTGGAAAATTGCTGAGGCATGAAAAAAATAAGACAATTGACGAATGAAGAGAAGTCACTGCTAATCTAAATACTAGCTTCAACAAAAAAGTGAACTGTATAAAATTATGGAAAAGAATACGGCATTTCTATTAAATTTAGTTGAATATAAGGACAACAACAACAATTATACTGCTCTATAAATAACTGGAAGTTTATTTCACAGCTAACAAATTTTTACATATGAGAGACCATTCAAGAATGACGAGGACTCTTAAAAATGGAGATTATTAAATAATTTTAAAAAGTTTTAAAAGTTTTCTCAATTAGAGTTCTGATCTTCCAGACCTTAAATACATAAATAAATAAATAAATGGTACAATCATTATAATATGTGACGTGAAGCTATACTGACAAATTCTTTTGGACATTAATTAATTTAAAACTTACCACAATATCTGTTTCACCGTCATCGCCTTATTCGGGGTATAGGGTATTGAAATCTTTTGAGCACCCTGCAAAACGAAGGCGGGATTACAATATTACGTTATATAATAACCTTAGCATAAGCACAAGGATATATCATAATTTTTATTCGCATTCGTCCTAACATTATATTACTTAAAATAGTCAACAATCCACACATTACATTTTACAGTAAAACACACTGAACGGGACATAAAATTCGGGAAAGCGTATGTTGTTGTTATTATTCTGAGAGTTTATTTCGGTATGTGAAGTGCATAGTTGGTACCATCCACCATGAGATAAAAAATCTTATTGAAAACAGTAATCTCTTCAAACCTGAAGTATCTGGCCGAAACAAATCTAAAACTCCAAAGTGAAACCTTACATTAGTTACATGATTATGTAAAATTGTGTGTGTATGTACAAAACTATTTAATGCATATAAGACAGTGAATGAAGATTTATTATACTACTTTGTAGAATCGCATCCAAATGCTCCAATCTGAAAGAAATAAAGTTAGTCAAAGTGACGACTATAGTGGTCTTCGTATTGTGACGGAAGCATAAACTTTCTTGAGAAGTTGATTGTCAGTAAATAAATTCCCTGCCTGTTATGAAATCTGAAGATTTATTACCGTGTCCACAAGACCCCGCTAACGGTCCCTATCCTGAGCAAGATTAATCCAATCCGAAATTATTTTCTAACATTCGTATTAATTTAATATGTTCTTGAATTATTCGTGAATGCAATTTTGATTTTTTACTATCGTTCATTTTAATTCTGCTACATTTTAGAAATTTCCTATCAACTGTCTTTATATTAGGTTATATTTTGTTATGCATTCTGATATTAGTGTCTGAACATATTCATAGTTTTCTTTGCCTTTATTTCCAGATACCTTACTTTATTACTACGTTACATTTAAATATTTATGCTAAAGACTTTATAAATACACAATTAGATCTCGTCATGTTCCTTACTGTAGACAACAATGGTATGTTATAGACAAGCACTGAAACATATATATTTTGAATGTGGTCTCTTCGAAACTGCTCCGTATAGCTCGTGCGAATCCACCACTTATGAAGATGAAATCAACTTTCCCGATGAGTTAGAAACGCCTGCAACATCATGACTAGACTACACGCTTAACATTGGAGTCGGAGAAGTTGCCGCATTGTCACGGCGATGTGTTAATATTGGCTTTGAAATCATATCATCAAGAAACGTGCAGTTGCTGTTTAAATGACGTGTACGTATAATTTTTGAGCTACAAGACTATGCACTATATTTTCAATTATACATCTTCAGTGTATCTGTATACGGAATAATAAGAACCTTCTAACTTTACATTCCTCGTGTGTTTAAAGTTACTAGATACTAGATATTCTGAACACGAGAAACAAAAAAAAGTTGGTAAGAATAATGATCGATACGTTACAAAGATCCAAAATATATAACCCAGATACATACAGCCTATTAAAATTACAAATAACGTGATCGAAATAGATTATGAGCTACAGAGATAGAACTTTTACGGCGAATAACAAGAAAAATCCTACTCGATCACAAGGGGGAAAAATAATAGACTTCAGTTTTCAAAGACGGTAAATTGTTTATCGTGTTTTTCTGGATAGTAATATCGTATAGTGTCGTAGGTGATTATATGCTTATCGGAGGAACACATCACCTTCATGTTCAGTGTAGAATCAAAAACATATCGCGTCCCTACTCAGAATAGAACTCCGAAGACGGAAGTAAAATGTTTAACGTTGGGACCCCCCATGCGACCGCCTAGAAGACCACAATCCACAGAAGTGAAGGACATAATAACTCCGAAATGAATGTTTAGAGGAAGCAAATTCAAATAATTGGTTGAAACATGTCAACAGAACCGAACACTACACGTTCTAAAAATAAATCCTGAAATACTTCCCAATAGGAAAATGACGACATGAACTCCGACTTATGATAGTAGGATGAAATAAAATCAAAGGCCGATATAAGCCACACTTAAACGGCCAAACGTCGTCATGGAATGTGAAGCTGGCGATTAATTTCAGCGATGCACAGCTGCTGAGACGTAATCAACAAACGTTATTAATCTGATTGTTGAACACGGGCTCTACCACGTTATAAAAATAAGTATTTACAAATAATACAATTATTGTACAAAGACAAATCGAATGTTTACTAGAAACTCACGCACATTCATTTTAACATGATAGTGTCAATTACGAATTTAGATGCTCTCTAACGTGTCTTTGTTACGACAAATTAATGTACACGAATTCCATTGTTCTTCTGTAACTCTGTAGAATTGATTCTGCTGTGCAGAAACCGATATGTAACCACGGCCCTTTCGGGCATATCTCGCACGAATCTTTTAGCATATTAAGTGCTGAAACGATATATTCAGTTTAGAAATAGTATTATATTCAGCTCTGATTTTTGTAATTTTTGTGTCAGTGGAATTACGCATTTTATATCATCCAAAAGAATTGAAAATTTAATATCGTCGTCTTAATCCTATTTTGAATTCGTAAAATGCCAGAAATAAAGATGGAGTCAGAGACTTAAAGAAAATGGAATTAAATGAGTTTTCGTATAATTGTGGCAGGATATAGAACAACGGATGAAAAAAGAAATAAAGATATTAGAGAAGAAATAAATATTATTAATAGCAATAAGAAGGTAGGCGCACTGAGAATAGAAGATACAAGAATACGCAAATTTGTTAAGGAATATGAAACTACTGGGAAAATATAACAGAATAATAAAATATGGGAATTAATGCCTAAAGAATGAAAGAAAAGAATAATATATATTTGGTTTTTTCAAAAATGGAAGTCGCGAGTTACTACGGTAACATAAAAACAAATGTAATTTATGTGAAATATGATATTTTAATGGCGGTGACTATAATAATGATGTTTTTATCGATTTCTCGTGCCGCGAAAAGTTGTCGGTAGATGTAAAATGCCTCCATTGTCAGGGTTAGAAATGGAGAAAGAACGTTTTCCCGAAACGTTGCCATCTGCCGACCAGTGCACACGGCACCAAAACGCAGAAGAACGTCTTCAAATATAAATCATTTTTATAAACCAAAACTTGGCGTAGAATACGTAACATTTACGTCTTCGTGTCTCCGTTTATATCAATTGTTCTGACAGCACAGCGTCAGAACGACATTCGAACTTCAGAAGATTCATAGTTCTCTCAGAAAGCAGAACAGATAAAAGTAACATTTTATCATACATTTTCTGTGAACGTACAGAAGTTTGCATAATTTTTTTTACGGAATACGATGTTCATATTTCACTGTTACTTGTACTGTTTCCTGCAAACTGAATTTGTGTAAAGACCGGAAATAAAATAAAGCATTCATAACGAACGTTTGAAGAGTTTGAAATCTGAGGGCGGCTCCAGTTTACGTGAGGTACTTGGAAACAGAAGGACAGATAAAATAAAAAAGAAATTGTGAGAGAAAAAGAGAGCAAAACTGTGATTAATATCATGAAAAAAAATGTCAGCCTTATGAGTTGAAAGTTTCGTATGTACGACTTAATTTACTTTACTTAATTCAGATTAAAGGAGCTAGAATTAAATTATATTTAAGAAAAATTTCTACGATAATTTATATCTCACTTTACGATGCAACCGAGTTATGACTGCCTGCCTCATTTACCTTGGATTCAATAAGTGCTCTCAGATGGAACCTGGCATAATCCCTCACCAGTAAAGAACAAGGAGAGAGGATAATGAAAAAGGAAAGTTTTTGGAATAAAAAAGAGAAAAAGTAGGCCCAACGAAGCGAGGTTTGACTTCTGAAAAGTTTGGTCGTGCAATATGATAGACGTCTACCGACGTTTCATCTGTCCCTGATGACATCCATGACAGTATTCATAAAGAAAAATGTTCTTTGCTATTGGTTTGTTTTTTATATATTAAACTTTTAAGGTAACGGATTTCTCACGCTGAAATTTGTTTGAAGAAATTTTAAAAAAAAACATTTTAACACCTATTAAAATAATTTCTACATCTAAAAATACAGACATGTTTAAGAGTTGCAGGAAGTTAAGGGCAGTGACCTAACACGGCGATCAGATCTTTTCTAAACGACCACCAGAGGGCAGATTGACTTTCCAGTGATGTATGTGTCTGTAAACGAGCGACATCATGACGTGAGATCGGGGAATCGTGAGGTTCAGCAACTTCTTTATCTACTGAGTCTATCAGATAAATGACCAACCAGCGAACAATTTCACCAGTGATTTATAGTAGTCGGGGCGAATCTGTGCTTTCGACGACTATTAGAAATTTCAGCCAAGGGAATCAGAGGGATGGGACAGATAGCGGATAAGGGAGGATATACTGTTCATATCAAAAACATTATTTTCCAAAGGCAATACTTTACCTCGCTGTCCTAGTCACTATGTAGATAATGTCTTGAGTTTTATATAGCAAATGCATTTGTTTTCCTTATATCAGAAGGCGAAATGCACAATTTTGTCTCGAAAACGAAACTGTAATTAGTGCATCATTAACTTATCAATAGTATGTCATTTTTGTCAATTAAATAAATCTCGTATTCACCCACAGTCCTGTCTGTAAGCTGGTTAATGAATCTGTCTCACTAAAGACTAGCTTATTTATTAAGAAACTTAAATAATTATAAAATATCACACTTATAGAATCTAAAGGTTCACGGTCGGTATCACAAAAGCTTATTAAAAGACTCTAAAATCCAATTCAATAAAGTGCAAATCGAAAAAAACAAAGTTCTTGAAGTACTTATACTTCACACTATGTCGAGGTGCAACGAAGGATATTACAAAATATGTTGTGTGTCGTTTCCTTGAATCGTGCTGCGTGGTTTACCAATTCCAATATCACTGATTTAGTCATAAGTCATAGATAAAGGTATAATAAATTAGTACTAAAAATATATTAAAATTGGCCGTCAATCACAATATAAGATAATTAAAAGATTAAAATATAATTTTTCGTTCCGTATCGAGTACTCGTTTTACATATGGAACATTTACGACATGTTTCGGCTATCATAGAGCCGTCATCAGGTGTTATGTTATAAACTTTTTAATTGATTTACTGATTTTTAATGCTTTTTAGTTTTCATTTTTCTTATCATTTTCTCGTCCAAAATGATAAGAAAAATGAAAACTAAAAATCATTAAAAATCAGTAATTCAGTTAAAAAGTTTATAACATAACACCTGATGACGGCTCTATGATAGCCGAAACATGTCGTAAATGTTCCATATGTAAATCGAGTACTCGATACGGAACGAAAAATGATATTTTAATCTTTTAATTATCTTATATTGTGATTGACGGCCAATTTTAATATATTTTTAATACTATTTAATAAATCACAATATGACGCACCTACAATATCGTATAATAAAATATTAACCTATTCATTCTGTACTTTTCTTTCTATTTATTACTTATTTCTCGTTACATCAGCTCTCTCGGGTCCAGCTATATTCCTCAGTAATTTTGTTTTCAAGTGCCTTCATTCTACGTCCTCCTTCAGAAGCGGAGACGAAGTTTTACCCACGTAGCATTCCACAAACAGATTATAATTTTGTACATTTTTAACCTTTAGGAAACAGACAAGAAGATTTATTGTAAAATTGTGATTTCTCAGAAAACATGGTGTGAGGACGGCGTGGGAAATGTTTATGTATTAATCATGAAAAAAAATCATTTTGCAAGTCGAGTAGAAAGTAAATATTTGCTACCTTCATGCTTTGTTAACCTGTGTTTAAACTTCAAAGGTAGTGATCGAAAATTACTTTTTTATCTGTTCATATGAAGCAGACAGCTTAGTGAATTCGAGATGCGATCGCTTCCAAAACGCACCCACAACTCGGAAACATAAAGAAGTAAAACATCCATTACAGGAACAGGTGTCACTAAAACCAGAGTTTATTTTGTGAGGGACGAGTGAGGGAAGTTTATAATCCTTCCGTCGCTTTTGTATATGGAATTGCTACAGAATTCCATGCCCACACACATACAAACCGAACAGAGATGGAAGCAGAAAAGAAACAAACAAAGATAATGCTAAAATAGGAGAAACAACTGTCTCCATATTTTTAACTTTGTATATAAGCAATATATAATTCGCAGTAAATGTTACGAACTATCTCTGTACCAAATTTCGTATACACATTTTTCACTGCTTTAACATCTGTTGCCACAAACTACAAAATCTATTCCTTTCGCGTGGCTGCCATATTGTTCAACACTACAACACAATACTTTAAAATGACTTTTATATTTACCACATACAATTTCAGGATATTATATTAAGTGCCGACAGTGTTGTTCCTGTTTACGAAGTTCGCAATTCGCACGGACGCCATGTTGGTGTTATAAAAGTATGAATTAAAAAGTACATACCAAGTTCGTCAAAAATTGTCACTGGGTTTAAAATTTATTGATGGGTTTAATGAAAGGGGGTCATGATGACATCGTAATATTTTACCCTTAAATTCTACTGTGCTAACAGGACAAATGGATAATACACGTGGGCCTACAATACAATTCTTACCGTTTTCTTCCAGAGGATGGCGCGATACTGTGGAACGCACTGGTTGTTGGCGTCCGTGAGAACAACAGACAGGAAGAATGGTACCTTGTCGCCGTCTGAGCCGACATAGTTCTGGTGCACTGAAAGAAGTACATTAATGCGTTGTAACAACCCACTGAGCAGGGTTCTCCTTGAAGAGTCAATCCCCCTTCTGTTCGTCGGAAATTATCAGGGGGGGGGGGGGGGGGGGGGTTGTCGTTACCGTAGTCGCAACACCGGTCCCCACCTTGAGACACATAAATCCAGTCCACATCCCCACATTCTATTAACGAAGATTAATCTTAAATCCTCCCGGATATGCCTACGAACACTAATAATGCACATCTGTAAAGTCAGACAAGCGTAAGAAATCAGTTTCCTATAAATCAATAATCTTGTTGATACACCCTTCTGACATGATGCCCTCGATATCAACATTAATGACAATAATTATAATTGTTATTAATAAAATTTATAACTTTCTGTTGTTTTTAATTACACAGTATTTATTGTTGAATTCACAGAGAAATAGTATTGTGTACAAAAATGATGATGGCGTAGTGAAGCTGTAAAACACATTCGGGGACAATGCATCCGTGGACTCACGTTTTCCGAGAAAGTATTTGAAGTACCATCTGGTCTGGTACTCAGGGTTCTCGAGGACAGGCGTACTGGGCGAGCCAAATATCTGAAGCAAGAGAACAACAGACAATCATTAACATGACATTGTCAGGCCAAGAATGTGTTTCCACGCCAGTTGCCAAGTCGCAGGCTGGTCGCACACTGAAATGACGAGGAAAGCACCATTGATACGTAGGTTAAATTTTACCAGACTACACAGCGCAATATCTCAGAAGACATTTGTCTTCATACTCGCCGCTGTGAGAAAGTGAAATTTCATAATGTGAATGATGATTTTCTCAAAACAAATTCAGAGTAAAAATACCATTCTTCGCTCGGCGAGAGATGTTGTTTCAGACCCACACATGACATCCGATAAGTCGCTATAACTCGATGGAATATATTATTATTTGCGAAGTTAATAGCAGCTCAACTTATCAGGATATTCCCCACGTCTTATGAAAATACAAGGTTCATTACCGTGCTCAAAAGAATTTTACGGTCCCCCAGCTATGAGCAACATAACCCGGTCCGTTCCTCCCACCCAGTTCCTTTTATACGTCGTTATGAGAACGTAAACCGCTCCAAAACGTGTTTCATAAATGTTCAGCCAAAATATTTCATCTCGCTACCCTTATCAGGTTCTATTATTACATTTCAGTGCACAAAAGCATTTCATCTTTTGTTGTAGGCTTCCACAGGACCCATTTCAATAACGTTTATAACAAAATTTTAAAAACGTTTATTATACTCTTATAGTGTAATCACACCAGTGGACTTTAATGGATTTCATTTCTTATCTATAGTTAATATCATAAATAAACAGAAAACTTTTCGAAAGTAACGCCCAAATGGCTTTAGTGAGTGCTGTTGAATTTCTGCCATGTAACAATACTGCGGGAAGAACAATGAAATGTGATGGACTGCATAGAATGCAGCTAACAAAATCTATAAGAAGATAATCCAAATAATAAAAAAAAAATCAACAGGAAACTATCACAGCATACAAAAATGAGCTAATTACTAAGACAAAAAAAATTAAATAACATAAAAGAATATTTCTGGTACACGTTGTGAGGATTTCATTATGAAATAAAAGAATCCTGTGCCATCAGAACATTACCAGAATTTCGCGAAGTGCGAAGCTTCGCATACAATTAACTGGGTGTCACGCATTAACTGCATCCGGTCGCGACTGGCGTAATAATAAATAACGGAATCTCGTACGACATATTCAAACCTGGGCCACACATCATTCATTATTCGTATTACAATTGCAATCTAACAAGATTCCGGGCAGACAGCAACGGTTTGTCGGCAGTCTGAGACAGCTGCGTGACTGCGATCGAGACAGTGGAAGCTAGTTTAATCCAATCAATACCACAAATACTTAAAGAATGATGCAAAAATTTTCTAATAATGTCCTTTTTCGGTCTGTTACTCTTCAAAGATCCTTTAATGCCACTGTACCAACCACTGATGTCACTCATATTATGTAGATTGCTAATAAGATGTCTATTTTTTTGTTTTTCTTTTTCAGTTTTAAAATCTTCTCTTCTTCTTGGATGTAATCCTTAGAATTACATCTTTGTTTCGTAATTTATTTCACAGTACTGCATCCACTGTAAAAGTAATGTAAAACGAAGTGTAAGGATATTTTATAAGGACGAACTAACTGCATTGAGCACAAAATATCTGTTCTACAACGACATATAAAGCGCACTAAAATCATACATGTGTAAATACTATGGCCATAAAAGCCGGAACTGTGTTCATTTTCTTCACGATAAAAATATTATTCATCCTGGTATTAATCTTATCGACTGATGCGGCCATAAAGTATTAAGCAATATAAAATGTAACAGACAGCAAATATTATATAAATTAACGAGTAATTTTACACTAATGTTACACAGTAATTTGGGGGAGAATTATCTAATTTTAAACTAAATATGTGGTTGGTGGCAATTCTTAATGGGGAGAGACCAAACATTGTGTCTACCATCTGATATTTAGTATGGAAACTCAACTGACATGAAATTTAGAACTTGGTTTAATCTTCTGACGACTACGGCGTCTATTAAGATCAACAGTATTCAGTGAATAACTTTGTGTTTCCGATGTGTAAAAAAACTTCAAAACGGGACAAAATTCAAATATTACTATTTTTAATATGTTTTAATAAACATTTACTGTACTACAGATGATGTATCAATGGCTCGTTGAAATAAACGAAAGATAAAATCAGTCCATTTCCATATACTGCAGCAATAGGAACCTGAAATAGAATGTCTGCTGGATGAAGCCGTCAATGAAACAAGACTAGCGAAGTCTATTACAAAATGGAGTGCAAATTTTATACATTTATCCTCTGATCGTCTGCACAACTGTTTTACCTTGATGTTCAACAGTCTCGTACATTACTGCACAGACGATAACACTGAAGATAATTAAATTTATAGTTAAAAAAATATTTTCTTTAAAAATAATTGAAGTAAATTTGAGACTCTAATGCTGTCTGAAATTTACACTATATTGTATTATAATTATTTTGTATCATGGCCTGTCTTTTATGAGACAAATTTAAGATTTGAACTTCACAAATTTGGAATTTCAATGGACGCACATGGTCCAATATCAGACACGCCAAACAACGTTTATGGTAAACACCAAATAACATATTTCTTCGAATTCCACTGATTAATGCGAACAATTATGTAACAAAAGATTTGTGTCAGCAATAATATATTCGTGTTTACAATAAATAAATATCAAAGGCCAATGAGTAATACAAAAACGGAATTAATAAATTGGAAAATACGCCTACTCGACTAAAGTGAAAACTACAATAGTCTTATGAGCTGTATCAGCTGTGTAGTCTCGTAGGCAGTTACCGACGTTTCGGAGGAATGTCGACTCGATATTCAGGGTGACAAAGTGTATCTTTTTATTCTTCTTTTAACTGGCCAAGAAACTGAGACTACTGCTGACGATAAGTAGGTTATGCAGACTTTATGGGCCTTTAGTGAGATTTTACTTTCCGAAAACATCTCAAACACCCCCCAAAAATTTTCATTTTTGTTTCCCTGGTGTTGAGTCATCTTACTGATAAATGTTCAACTCCTAAGTTAGCTAGGATTTGAGGTTTTCACGGCGGTGAGTTTTAAGATGGCTGTCTTCTGGGTTGTTGCGCCGAGTAGTCTGGTAGAAGTTCACCGACGTTTCAGAGGTACTTGCTACCTCCATCATCAGGGCGAATAATTTCTCTACGAAACTGCGCTGTATGAGTAACATGCAGAAGAAGGAAACGAGTGATATATTTAGTACTCTAGCGTTACTCTCGATGTTTAGAAAACAGAGACAAATGTTTGTTGAGTCCCAAACAAACCACACAAAAATCACATTAAAATTTAATACTTTCTTTCATTTATGCAATACAAAAACCTCTATGTTCTGTTTCATGTTGTTTTATATAATTTAAATAAAATGTTTTCTTCTGAAGAGTCTAAACCCAAAAATGTCCATAATAGGTAACGTTTTGAAAATAATGTCCCCAAAATTTAATGATATATCAGCGCATGTGGAGTCCATGTTATTTTACTCCCTTGTAAGGTCAACAAGAGTGTCTGATGGAGTCCTTTCAGTCGTCGATTCTAATGTAAACTTCTAATTTTCGTACAAACATTCAACACTAGGAACAATGTGTACAAAGAAACGTAATTACAATTCCTTCATACACATTATTATGTTTACTGAATGAAAGCTTTACTAAAATAAAAATCTATACTATATTGTAATTAAAATTCTTCACACACGTCGCTCAGCGTACTGACGTTTCGAATGTAATCACGAAAAAATGGCATAAAATTAATTACGAAACGTCTTTATACATATAATATGCATACGAGTTACACGAGATATAGGTTATGTCTCAATACAAATAACTTCTAAAAATGAGAGAGATAAAAGAGAGATTTATCTCTAAGATTTGCACGTTATTTTAAAATTACGTAAAAAAGTTTTCAAGTAGTCGTCTCCCCTTATTCATCAGATATACATGATATATAATGTACGAAAGAAACAGTTTCACATCTCACAGACTTCGTGACTTAGTTCATGACACGTTACAAAAAATTCAGGACTAATAACCTCTAAGATGGCTATCGAAGGACTGGGTAAGGCGAGTGCTGAAAGACAGATACGTAATGTGTCCAAGGGGGCAAAGACTGTGTTTGATTGATTGTAGGCTAATGGGCCATTTTCGTTTTGGAAATTTACCAACTGAAATGAAAAAGTATGTAAAATGGAGAAAACTGGCTTTCTTGCTTAATGGTACTGAGTGTGAAAAAAGAAAACTGCTGATGACCTAATTCCTCTAAACTCTGTCTCTTACTTTCAACTGTTTATGCCTGGGGTCGACAAACATTTCGTTGCCGCGGGCAGCATTGCCTATTCATATCTTTGTCGAGGGCCGCAGAAAATATACGTCGAAGAAAGTAATTGATCGAATTGCCTATTAAATAACCTAACGAAGACTTAGTAGCAAACAATCTATATTTATGAAAGTAACAAATAGTAAATTCAAACATGACATGACACTTAAACCTATTCTCGTTAAGATATATGACCTCGAAGTGTTTACAATTTTTGCACGTGAAGCCTAAGTTATGAATAGCTAACAACGTAGAAAGAATGTGCGAGCAATTTATATGTATCGGGGTTTACATCTCAACATCAGATACGAATCTCCAATAAATTACCATAAACGCCATAATGTATGTATAACAGTACAGAAAGTACTTAGAAAAGAGACCTTATATTCCCACTTATTTATGATCAGTCACGTAAAACTCTTTTATTAAAATGTATTAGGTATTCAATAGATGGACATAATTAATTGAGGAAATATTTAAATATAACGTCTGTTTGATGTTCCCATCCACGACCTTAACAAATTCTCCATCCTTTCCAGTAGATTGCCCTTTGCACCAGTCATCATTTCAGCGTGTAATGAAGTGCTTGTCTGGTCTGAAACTTTGTCTCCATTATTCACAGCTGCTCTAACAACGGATTAACTCCCGCCCAAGTTCCACCCATTTGCACTTCTCGTGACACTTCCGCCTTCACAGTTAGTGCGTCAATTTTTCACCAGATCCTTCAATACCCACACACTTCTGTATATTGAGGGGGAAAAGCTATCTTCCGTTGTTTAATACACAGTAATTTAAGAAACCCAGATATCACAGGATAAAAAATGGGGCTGGAAATTACAATTATCTTAATTCCTTTATCATTTGTTTACAATCATGTACTGCTCTAATTAAAACTTCAAATACATTTTCGAACGACAGGAAATGTGAGATTACAAGTGGATAAATAACAGAACAACACTTCTAAAGGGTTTTGACGACGATAGCTTACATTTAAGATTATTCTTTGTCAGGATTTCTTCCATCGTCTGTTCTTTAAAATCACGACGTTTCGGAGGCTGGTTCTGTGTCCGTCTTCAGGTGGGAGGTACCTTTTAAAGAACAGACGATGGAAAAAGTCCTGACAAAGAATAATCCTAAAGCATATAACAGTCTAAGATGGCTGTCTTCTGGGTTGTACTGCAGTGTAGTCTGTTAAGAGTTTACCAACGTTTCAGAGATCCTTGCTGCCTCCATCATCACGGCCTGTGAAACGCCGGTAAATTTCTAACACACTACACTGCAGTACAACTCAGAAGACGCCATCTTCGTATTCACCGCTGTGATAATTTCGAATCCTACAGCCAAATTATATGATATTCAATCGAGTCACTGAGTACATTTCGAGTATAACTTCAGGGATGTTCCCAGAAAGCAGGTTATTCGACATTTTTGTTATTTTAAAGAGTTTCATAGGTATAAATAAGAGAAAGGATAGTTATTAATGGTGTGAAGGCAAGGGTTTGGATAGAGGCAGCATTTAGCTATTTGAAAGTGCGCTGGTATTTGTCTGGAGATACTGAGGAAGATGATGAAAACCCTGTCAGGACAGATTTCTCACTATCAACAGGGTCACCACCCTGGCGATATTCGAAACGAATAATTCCCTATTTCAAATGTACCACGTTACAATTACTCCACCCTTCTCTGTTTTTGAGTTGAAGAGCGTAAGACTTGGAAATTAATATAGCGCAGGTATTTTATGTAGGTCGACAAATTTTACCTGTGCATAGAAAAATTGCCGAGTCCATTCTCACAAATGTATTATGTTTCATCCAGTTCATTGTTTTCTGCATACAAGGAAGTAGTGTGAGAGTAATGTAGCATGAAAACGTCTATTTTTAGTATTCTGTCTACATTGAGTAAACGTACATCAAATGTATGTACAGTACAATGACAGAAGTATTTTGTGTGCAGCAATACCACATCAATAAATACCAATGTAATTATAGATTAACATTATCAATAGATCTATATAATTCGCTGTGCCTGCGTCTACGTCCTTTATCTATAGCGGAGATCACAAGTTTGATTCCTCTCACCATTCTTATCTTCCTTCGTTCACTGCGCAGTTTAGAAGCGATCAGTAAATAATCGAACTGTGTATGAAATTGTGTGATGGATCTTCACTTACTGAGGTTATTATACTTCTGGTAGAAACAGATCCTTGTACATGGTATAGAAGTTAGACCGTTTCAATTCTGTTTAGTGCAGATCTTTCATAGAAACAGGTCGAAGTATATAAATCGCTTGCAGGGGATGTGTAGAAATTGATATAAGTGTACACTTTAGTGAATTCGAAAACTTTTCATCAACAAAAGTGCTGGTAACAAACACGCGAAAAGGGAAGAAACTTCCGTAAAACTCCTTGAAAAATGGGCACGGAAATAGAGAAAAGACCGTAATTTGTTCCAGAAGAGCGGGAAAGAAATACGGATAGTCGCCATCCTGAAAAAGAATTTAAGAATGGAAACATTTCCAGATAGTATGGCACACTGCAGGGTTAGGCAGGATTATACTGGAAAGGCATAATACAATTTTGAGCATAAAACATGTATTATCGAAATACAAACTTCACAGTTCATCGGCTTAATGGCTCGCCGACTGTGACGTACATTTATTACAGATGCAAAGCTAACAGCACTACAGACAAAACACTGCAGTAAAACAGAAATTGTGTTTTTTTATTTCGTTAGACGATGATGATGGAGGCAGCATAACCTCTGAAACGTTGATGGAAATCTATCAAACTACACTGCGCAATAACCCAGAAGACAGCAATATTCAAATTATGAAAAATTAAAGTGGATTATGTTAATTAACAATAATTATCCATTAATTTATAAAGTTTAACAATCAAGAAGACAAATGTGAAATTCATTTAGGACACTATACAAAATCTATGAGGGTTCGACCGTAGAATGAGTTCAGGTACTCGAAAAGAGCACAGAGAAAGATTAATAAAGGAATAAAAAGAAAGACAGATCGAAATTAAAGATAAAGGAAGGAAGTTCAAACAAAGGGACATTGTGAGGAAAAAAATAATTCACGGAAACAAGCAGCAAATGGATGAACGAAGAAGAAACAAACAAAGACCGATAAGAGAAATAAAATCAGACAAAAGGAGAAGGAAATAAATAAAACCAAGCTAAAGGGAAACCAGGTAAAATCAAGCAGTTAAGGAAAGAATGCAATTAAAATTAAAGGACAACAAAGTTATGAAAAAGAAAGACGCAATACGTAGAATGAGATATTCATTACAAGGACCAAACATGTGTAGAAAGACAGAGGCAGTGGGCAGGATCTGCGCCAGGAAATGAAAACCGGAAACGAGCAGCTAATTTTTGCGACGAAGCACAGAGCGTGGGTGAGTACGTAATTGCTTCCACGGCAGTGAAGCAGCAGGCAGGCAGGCCAACTGATTTTCCGCACACGCTGGCCGCTTGTCGCTGGTGCCACGTTCTCCGTCGGTGTCGCGTACATATCCTTGATGCAATTTACAACTACCGCATAAAAGGCGTAATAAAACATGACAACTATAATAATAATTGTTTTTTATAGGCACGTGAGAGCATTGGTCTCTCTTCGCAAGCGAAGAACACAGAATGACAGTGTTTGAGAACAGCCGAAGAGAATATTTGGGCGTAAGAGAGCGAGTAGCAAGAAAATGGAGACATCTTTACTCTTTAAAATATATTATCAGGTCATGTAGAATGCATGAAAGAAATGGAAAAAAAAAAAAATTGCCTGAAAACCAAAAGGAACAAGACCCTTTAAGAGACTTATGTGTAGAGGGTAGTATAATATTAAAATAAATCTTTGAATATATTGTGTGACGATATGAATTAGATTAATATAGTTCAGAATAGGGTAAAGTGACATTTATAAACTCGTTTAAAGGGATAAGGTTTGAAAAAAGGTGGGTTTTTTTACTAGTTGAACGTCTATTAGCTCGTATTTATCACAGTTACATTGTTATTCTGAAGAATAAACTTTAGATATTAGGAAGTTTTACAAGATTAATAGAAATTTAAAAAGTGAAAGCAACATTCTTTCAAATAAATTCAAGGGGAAGAGGAAATAAGAAGTTTTGAATGAAAGTTTGGAACCTCTCATGCTCGGTTTAACACAAGGTGGAAAAACTGAGAGAAACTCAGGAAGATATGAGGAATCTTAGGTAGGGAAACTGATCATGACTGGAATTAAAATCTGGCAAATCCTTCATGCGAGCCACAGATACGTTACCACTGTGCTAACCCATTCAGATGACTTTTCACTTCAGTGGTTCCAGATTGGAAACTGAGATGATGATAAGTGACCAGCTTCGCCTAAAGGAAATTTTTATTCAGAGAGTCTGCGACAAATTAGTGGCTTGGAAATGCAGTCCTTTGGCAAAATGTCCGCAGGGACCATCAATGCCACCACGAGTGACACAACACGCTGCTTTCAGCCATGTTCGTCTCTTCTCGTCACTGCTTCAGCACACAAGAATCTTATTAATCTCTGCATCAAGAGATGAGGAGTGCTAAATCACAGACTAATGTGTCTCAGTCATGCTTCTACATTTAATTTTACTGAAGAAACAAACGTAAATTAGTTAATTAGCAGAAATTCGGAGACGCTTCGTATTGATCTCATAAATCGCAGGTATTTCTGTACAGATGTGGTTAGTACGAAAGTACAGCTTATTCCTAATTAGCTAATTCATTAATGGCCCAGTAACAAAGCCTAACTATTCCAGGGGATCATAGTTCTTGAAAAGCTGGTAGTCTCTAAGCTGCTCGATAAATCCTTCGCCACTTACAGAACCCAAAGTTTCATTACCGCGTTCACAAGACCCCAAAAAGTGGCACTATTTCTAGCCAGAATAACCCAGTTCACAATATTACTTCATATTTATGTAAAATACATTTTAATGTTATCTTCCCGTCCAAGCTTAGATTCTACGAAATATCTTTCCTTCAGGGTTTAAAACTAAAGTTGTTATGTGTTTCTCAGTGATAGTTCCCTAAAACGCAAAACGACTAACTACATAAGTATCTAACTGAATTAATAACTAGTTTTCTAAGCAACTGACTGAGATTTTGTCTGATTAATTAACTAACAAATTGGCGAAATGACTGACTAACATAATAACCTACTGGCAGGAAGAGTCAATGATTAACTGTATAACACATTAACTAACTAACGGACTAACAGACAGAAAGTTCAACTAATTTGCTGACAGACTATATAACTACTCACTAACTAAATAACAGAAAATATAAGTAATTGATAAATTGCTTGAATAATTTCTAAGTAGGCCAATTGACAAACTGGGCCAATGAGCCTAATGCAAAGACAATCCATTGAATAAACTAAATTTTCGGTACGTAGCGTAAACTGAATTACTATGAAGGATAAACTTTGGTTTAACGCTTACTACAAGCGTTCCTGCTAGTGGAAGGTAACGAATGTTACAACACAACACAACATGAGCGGAACTTCAATGCACCAAGAGAGAATCTGCTTACCTCCTCTTTCTCTCCAAGAGAGTCTCCATTTTCTACACGGAATCGACGTCCGTTGAGTTCGTGGCCATCTGATTCGACCTGCGGCAGCTGAAAGCATAAAATAAATCGACATGGAATACCAGCTTTTCAATATCTTGTATTTAAATGACAATGAGGAAAGATTTTATTTACTGTTCAAATTCGTCTCAGTGGCTGAAATACTGCACATCGAGGGACTTTGGAAAATTCGAAGACCTTCACTTTCAGAGCACAAAAATTATATTATTTTAAAAGAAAGTGAGAATTAGAAATAACCTGAGGTGATACCAAGCTTATAAAGACGGACAAGGAAATACGCTCAACCACTTGATGTGGCCTAGTTGACGGAGATCGGTGGCGAACTAATGTTATAGAATCCTTTTAAATGTGTTAAAATCAAGATAAAATAACTTATAATAACGTGTAATTGTATAAACATATTATTGAAATATCGTTCAGTGAAATTTTTAAAAACGCTAAAAATAATAAAATAGAAAATACTATTTGTGCCACTTGCTGTATATGGGTGTAAAAGCGATTTATAGCTTTGAGGAAAGATCATAAACCACAATTAAAATTAAATTATTTGGTTATTCCGTCAAATCACAATGTATTTAAAATAAGATAATTAAAATAATTAAAATATCATTCTTTGTTCCATATCGAATAATCGATTTACAGTTGGAACAGTTACAACATGTTTCGGTTTTATTAAACCATCATCAGGTGTAAAATTATATTAAATTTAAAACTCAATTACAATTTTTTAAAAATTTTTCGTAGTGTAGTTTTGGAGGTCGTGTCCAGATATTTTCATATAATGGATCAACTTTATTGTTTGAAGTGATGCTTTTGATGTTTACATCGGTCAGAGATGAAATAGTAGACAATACAGTTGTGTCTGGAGGTGATCCAGAAGTATTACCGTATCCGATGAAGGTTTATTACTGAGTCCACAATATGACGCAACTACACTATCTCATAAACCACAAGTGTTTGGAAACAAAGCGTTTGGCGGACTCCCTTAGGCCTATATGACAAAATATTTTTAATACAGATAAACTTCACGGTGCTTAGTTTGACTTAATCCTTAATTCTTTCGTAAAAATAACAATTCATGAAACAAAATTCAAAATGCATGTTACATTAATATTTTCTGGAACAAACTTCAGTCGCTCTTGCACTGAAACGAATCAACTATTTAATGCGCGAAATAAACAACACAATTATTGTATAGCACATTAATTCTATGCTGCTAAAAGTGGCAAAACAAAACACCATTAAATGAATGTTTCGACCACGTGTGTTTATGTGATTAGTTCAATCCAATTGTTTTACAGGTGTGGGTGGGCTAATTGGTTTGTGTGCATATTCAAAGCCCTTTTGTAGGGGCAGTTAGAAATTTTTAAATGACGGCTAGTAACAACACTCAAATATAATATTATCACCATGTTTGTGCTCGGGCCTGCTGTACTCGCTAATTCGAAACCGCATTCTTACAAAAGGAAACTAAGTTTAATTTCCTCGGTTCAGTTGCTATGGTTAATTAAAACAGTGCGTTGGTTCAGTGATTCACAGATAAATTGGGTAACACAAAATGTCAGACAGTTCTCCGAAAATAAATACATAATAACCTCTTGTACGAGCATATAAAATATAAGAAAAATTCACAAAACTCTGGTATGCACGGTTATTTTTATTTCAGAGTAAGAGTTTCTGGAAAAAAAGTATGGAGCTAAAATTTTCTTTATGTTATATTGGTATTATTGACGGTAGGTGGTAATTCAATTAATAAATATGGGGTGACCATTAGTAGCATAACATTCATATTAAATTTCGTGGAAACAAGCGTAGTAATTCGGCAGAAGATATCACTTGCTCAGATTCTCAATAATTTCTCTGTCTCTTATGGAACCTGAGTAAAAAGAAACCCTCCACTGGCCTTAATCTGAACCAGATGAATCAAGTCCATATCTTTACGTCCATTTCATTTTAGATCCACTTTAATATTATCCTGTCATCTATGCTTACATTATCTAGTATAATTATTCACATATGTAACTGTGAAGATTGCACTGTTATCATCTCCAGTCGTTCTGTGAGGTGACTGACTGAACTTGCGAATTAATGCAACCTGTCTCTCTTTATAAGTAACCACCCCCATCCAAAAACACAAAAAGCGATTGCAGTCTTAGCTAAGAATCACCCAACCCAAAACCCCGGATCATCACTGAATTCTGTGGGCCTCTAAACGTAATTTCACGAATGAATATTGGCAGTCTCCTATTACACACTACCTCTCTGCAACTACAGGAGTTTTATCGGTAAACACGCGGTAAATGAGATTGAAGTTCGTGAAGAAAGTGTGAATAGAAAACAGGAAAAAGACAGCCATCTTCGAATTCACCGCTGTGAAAACCTCAAATCCAACACAGAAGAAAGACGACTGTATTCTGGGTTGTTACACCATATAGTGCAATAGACGATTATCGACGTTTCAGAGGTGCTTACTGCCTCCATCATGTGGTCCCTAATAATGGAGGCAGTAAGCATTAAACCATCAACTTCAGCGATAAAACGAGAAGAGTAGTCAGAATCATGCACTCACGGCTTTATGCTCCGGAAAAGACACCAAGTTACCCCCTTGGATGGGAGGCTGGGTGGAGTCCAAAGACAGTGTCGATAACATTTCAACGAAAAATGTTCCTACCCATTCTTGAAATCCAACCCTGACCCTTCAGCTAGTAGCCAGCAACTTTACTAAGTTTGTTAAATTTTCTTGCGTTCGGTATTTATTTATACTTTTCATACCTTTATCTCCTTGCCTCCTTTCCAATCCTCTCCACATACCAATATCCTCGGCTTAGCTCACCTTTCGTTTCTGCAGCATCCATAATTTTATTTCACACTTTATACCACATTAAACATTTTTAATTACTGTCATGAATATTCGTTAAATACCAATCACACAGAACTTATTCCACAGAAACTACTCTACTGCATGACGATCGAAGCATCTGAAACCAATGAACCTCACTGTAAATTACTGTTTGACCTTATTCAGAACATTTCTCCATCTATCGTCATTACTGACAACATTATTTGGCATCCGCGTTATGTTACTTATCAGAACGTTTCCCGCGCCCATTTCTTCTGATACAGCAAGCAAACATAAAAGCAAATACGCAATCAGAGTGATTTTTATGTAACACAGATGAAACGTACGTTCCAATAATTTCACATTCACCAAGTCTAATAGTAGAACTGTTATCGTCTCGGGTCCTGAGCGCAGAGTTTGAAAGCCAAACATTACATCTCGACATGTATCAGCACATAAGTAGCCTTGTAAATATGAAGGTTTTGGTAGGCCTATATGTAAATAATTCTACAAGTGTTTATTCATCCAGAAATATTGTGACTTAACCTCGAGAATAATAAGACAGTAAAAAAACGTAATTATAAAAAATGAATATAACATTTTTGTTGGAAAGCCTGAATAGAGGGATTCACTGGAAAGACCTAGTCATAAATGGATATATATTTAAATATCTTAAAGGAGCATATATGGATGCTGACTGGATTCAACTGGCTCGGTACATGATTCAGTGGCGAACTGTTGTGATGAACTTCGTGGTTCCATAAAAGCTGACACTAAAGAAAGACTGCTTCATAACTACAAAGTTTTCAGCACACTTACATACACCTCCAGTCCTGACTCTATATTTACGTAACAAACTGACTAGTTAATTGAATGGTATAATACAATAGCAGAAGTTTCAACACCGCTAACACGCTACCAAACCCGCTGTTGGACACAATTCTGAGCCTTCTCCTTCCCATTCCCACTCTATATCTAGATAACAAATAAATTTATGAATTACTAAATAATCAACAGACGAACTAATTAAGTGTTAGTATAGCTCAAAAGTTTAAAACAGCTAATAATGAAAATCCGCCTATACACACAATCTTGAGGTTCTTAGAGTCCATCATCCCCAGGAACAATTTCCTATCTCAGACCAACAAAAAGACTAGACTTGTGTCGAGAAGGAAGCTGTGTGGACATAAAAGCAGCATGCTGACCGGTAATACACCGTACCACCCAGAAATTCAATTTGCCCCTGCAGCGCTACCTTAGCTCTGTGTCTCTCTCTCCACTACCACACGAGTGAAGGGACAGACGATCAGAATGCTCGGCGGAAACGAAGCTGTTACAGCACTCGGTAGGTCCGTCAAACACAAAGACCGAGAAACTGTCATGCGACCTTTTTTTTAAATATAGTGAAATATTACTGTGCGTAGCCTTTACGTCAAAAGATGCAATTCTGTAACAGACATGCGGAAAATATAATATCACGTCTTTGTTTTGCAGTTTTCTGGAATGCAATAAAATCCTTACTATTTGCAATGATCGCCGGTCTACGAGCCTCCGGTTTTTGGGTCGTTCGGAAAGAGGAACTACGACGTAAAATTACACTCGAGATATGGGTTCGGTTTTCCTGGTTATATGTAGTGTCAAGTTGACATCCACCTGGAATCCTGCCATCCTCGCAGAAACTGACTGACATTTTAGAGGTGCTTACTGTCATCATCAGGGCGACACTTCCATCATCTCCCTGATTTTTCTGCGCTCAGAAGTGACACACTTGACAATAGAGATATTATTTAAAATAACAATAATTATGAAACATTTATACATTTTTTGTTATTTTAAGTTTATGACTGACATTTCCGCATGCTGGGAACAGAAAAAGCCGCAAGAGTGACATTAATTGTATGTTGTAACTCTTTACATTGCAGTTTGTTAACGATAGATCGATCAGACTAGGCATCGCGAGCTGGTTGCGATATCTCGATAGAAGAGGCTGTAATGGTTATGAACGATGGCTCTTCTGTCATAAAAGGTGATAAAGCCACTATTTGTGGGGTTATAACGATGTTTCATGTGCCTTGAATGAGTTATTATATTAAGTAGCACCTACCCACTTGTACACTGAACTTAAAAGGGGTACTTCGGATACTGCACAACAAAATATGAATCATTAAAAATTGTTAAATTTAAATTAACAAGCAATAAGTAAAAAATAATTAAAAAGTCTGTATTAGGGAATATGTGGGATGATCAGGGAACGTTAAAATTACGACGATAGGAAATAAATTTAAAATTTTATACATTGATTGCAAATCTAACATTTTTACTTTGAAGTGAAACTAGATTCAGGAAGAGGAAAATGGTACTAAAATTCAATCAGCATAAATTTAATTTCATAATTTAGGAAACATGAAGAAACATCGCTGGGAAACCGAAAGTAAATAAATAAGAGGAATTATTGTTCACATAATGTACATATTGTGAAAATACGGAAATTGGGCGTGTCGTTTATGATGTAATATTTTCCTCAAGCATAGGAGAAAATGTAGTTGGAGGTGTGTGAAAGGGAGGGACTGGTAAGTGTATTATTCCCTGAAAAAAATCTAAATTGCACGGAATTTAAACGAATTACTGATACCGAAGTGTGTCTTTTATGATTGACAATGGATGATGCAGACACGTCATCCATTGGCCAAACTTTGTTCCTTTACAGCCGACTTTCTGTAAACAAATCGTCTGTTCGCAAACACAAGAGTTTTTTGTACTTTCAGCACAATGGATGAACACGGTGCGATTGTTCAGTGAATATAATTATATCAAAACCACATTTACTATTTGTATATGAAAACTTCTTTCGTTTAGATTAAAATAACAAACATGTACATTTACAGTATCGTTCTCATAGCTTTCATACAGTGGCATATTATTATTTTATGTAATTATTCATTTATATTTTCGGTAACCTCTCCAATCAGACGCTTTTATTTATAATATACTTACAGGCTACACGCCACGGTAACTTACTCCATGGGGCCTACTCCTTCCCCAAAAACCAACAGCCACAGCCACTCCTTAAATTCTCAAATTTTTATGTAATTCTAAGATTCATTACCGTGTTAACAAAAGCCTACTCCTGGTAATTTTCTAGAACCACGCTACCCCACGCTATTTATCTAACATCCATTTTAATATTATCCTACCACTTATGTCTAGGTCTTCCAAATGATCTCTTTCCTTCTGGTTTGTCCGCCAAACCCATGTAAGCATTCCTCTTTTCTCCCATACGAGCTACATGTCCTTCCTATCTCATCTTCTACACTCTATGGTTAAATGTTGTAATAACATAAATATGATAGAAAATGACTGTATATATTTAAAAAAATTGAATCATTAAGATACATTATGTTAAGATACTTAAATATCTCCGCTATGAAATCTATAATTCAAGGAAGCGTTTACAATTCTGGAAAAAAGTGCATGTAGTAACTCGAAGCAGACAGGAATGAGTAAGAATTTTAAAGCACCAAGCACCGTGTAAAAGTTCAAAGCAGAAAGCGTAAAATTGCTATACGGGTTCTCAGTGTTTGGACTTTCAGACAGTGTTCAACGTGTGATTAATGTATTTTCTGCGTGTGTTCGTGTTTTTGAGTTAAAGACGGATCGACAAATGCACTTGTACTTAAGTGTCATGCCTCAGAACGGAAAATTCATCTGTATTACACAAGGATGGTACGATAAGATGTAATAGCAATAACAAGTCAGGTTGCATAAAGACCTGCGAATTAATCAATGTTAAAAATTGAAATTCAACATGATAACATTAATCCTTGACCCATTAGGACGGCGGACTATGGTAAAATGTAACACTAACAACAAAAACAACAAAGCCGGAATGCAATATAATAAAGAGGGATGGAGGATAAAAGTACGAAGTTACAAAAGACGAAAGTGTTAACCTAAAAGAAAATGCCGCTTCTAAAGGGACCAGACTAGTAGTAAAATTCCACTCACCAGTTCCACAGATCCATAATGCCTGCGACTGAAGACGCCTCTCCTCGAGATGAGGTCGTTTGTGGACGAGCTGTAAACAAGCAAACAAACAAACCAAACAATTATTTGATGGTGGACTCAAGACAAATCATACACATTGTAACAAAACCAACTGAATAATAGATGAGATTTTATCTTATCGCGGCGGTAAGTGTAAATATGTCTTATGAGGTGTTCCCATCACGTAGTCTGGTAGGAACTGACCCAGTTTAGAGGTGTTTACTGCCTCCATCATCAGGGCGATGACACTCATCCTCATTCATTTATTCATCACTTTTTATTTAAAAGTCAACGCGACAAAATAAAAGTAGCTAGTGTACTGGTATTTTTACCTATGCACAACCCTAATAAATTACAGCGCTCCCAACCCCCCGAAAAAGAGTCTACAGAAAATGTTAACAGCTAAAACTTCCGGTAAGTGCTATATAATGTGAAGTTTTCTCATGATTTCACGACGTTTGTTGATTTATCGATAATTAATAGATAATTTGTACCCAATTTAACGTATAATGCATATGCAGTACGTTTGGACTTCACTCGTTTCTTCTGCCAATACAGGTGTTACTATAATGACAAACACTCGGTTGGAGAGAAGAATACAGTCAACTTATCTCAGATCGATCGATCGATCGGTTCGATTGCTACACATTCCCGAACCGGTAGATACTAGGTCTAAATAAATTACACTCGTGAAAATGGATAACGTTCAGTATTACTGCAGTGAAAAAAAATGCAGAATATTGTTTTAAAGTGAATGTATTATAATTAAATGACTAGTCCTTTGATTCTTCTATTGAATTATTTATCGAAACAAATAATTTAATATTAATGAAATGTATCTATACTTGGACAAGATGATTAATTATAAGCCTTGTTTAACTGTAGAACAGATAATAAACCATTAATACTTCACACACCTCCTCTTTAAAGTAACACACAATCGACTGTAGGATACAGGTAAAGCCTCTTTAAATTCCCACTGTTGTTTTGGTGACACAGAACATTCATCACAGAGGCTTACAGTTGTCGGATTTTAATAAACCGTTAGATCACATTAATTGACATGGCCACGACTCATCACAGTTGTAACTTTCAAATGTCTGGCAGTATTCTCTTTTTCGATTTCGCTTTATAGTGATCTTCTGTTGGTTTCGAAAAAATTATCACGTAAAGAACCCAAAAATTTCGGCTTCTAATTATAATACAGAACAACGAACAACAATATCATATTCATGAACCTACTACACTTACTTTAATCGTCTCAAATAACGCTTTTAGGTATGGAAACTGAGGAGAAACCTCTAGAATTCGTCAAGCGTGTTTACTGAGAGATGTTAGTATTCAGTTAGTGACGTATGACTTCGGTTTAATTAAACGTGTTTTTCATTACAGGTCATTCAGAAGCCTGCTACAAAGGGCTGCAAAACACAATAAAGGCACAGCCCAATCCTGATGTAATAACATTTAGCACGCTTCAGGTGGAAGAAGAACGAACATGCAAATGCACTGTTGTTTACCACATAAGATGCATTTTGTTTACGCACAGCGTCTGTCTGCTGTTTCGGGAACCGAATGGACAACAGATGGAAGGAGCATGTCAAAAGCTTGAAGAAAGACTTTATGAAGACAAACGTTGCAGTTTTAATGGAGGATATGAGCAAGATTTAGGTAATCTCTGTAGAAGATACAATATGCACATTTCAAGTGTATACTTTTAAATTTTATTCAAGACAATTCTTATATCTATGTTTAGCGAGAATCGCCCAGCGAATGAATTTTATGCATAGTAACACTCATGCAACATACGATATAAGGTATAAGCTAATTAATTTTCTTAAGTAAATTGGTCTTTAATAACTAAAATAAACCCCAAAGGGTTTGACAACGCTTCGTTCAGGCCCTGTTTAATTAAAATCGGTCGCATATTTTGGGTACTGATATTTGTTGGTGGACATAATAAAACTATAAACTATTAATGTTCATTCATGACCACGCCATAGATACTGTCTACTAACTATTCCGTTGAAAACTGTTTAGGACTAAGTCTCTGATGTTAAAGTTATCTGGGGATTCCCCAGTCAGCAACGCGCGCTAAGTGCAATCAGATTTTCATATAAAAGTGGCTGTTATTTTTTGCTCGATCTTGACCAAAATTTGAGAGCAAAGAGAAATTTTACTGAAACTTCCAAATACCAAATTTCATTAAAATTGGTTATGCAGTTCTGGACTTGTTGCAGAAAGATGGATAAGGAGAAGCTGATGGACGCATTTTTAAACTCTTTTGAGAAGGCTCCTAAAAGTCGAAACAAGGACCTACTGAAAGCAGAAGATAATGATCATTTAGGTCTACTGTTAAACACCCATCCCCTAAATATCAACTGTGGGGAATGAACTACTAAAATAAGAAAACTGATAGCACATTATGAACCAATTCTTTAACCCTTACTATAATCTGACGTTTGTTCGTTTGCCATACCAAAAAAATATCAATAACGTTCCTTACTACACATTACAATCTCACAGATATACAAAACCAAGCAATTAAACGAGCGGAAACGTGATTTAAATTTATTTAACCGTTCAACTCACGCAGTTAAACGACACAACTTCCATTTTCAGTTTTAATTAAAGTGGTATTAAACATTCCCACTGTGAATTTCTAATTACGTTTAAAGAACTGTTGAACAAAGTTTATGGATAGACGTATTAAATAATTTGTAATTAGCTCTATGTAGGTAATAGCATCTTTCCCTTGTTAGCTACGGAAGAACACTTTGAAGCGAAACTTGAAAATATGAGCTCCTTGTTCATAATGAAATAACACCAAGCAGAATAATAAAAAGCCTTTCATGTTACAACTGTTATAGAGCACTGCAATGCGGTTAGTATTCTTACTTGCTTAACCACACTTATTTCAGTGTTTCTCAGCCAGTGGTCCGGGGAACGTGCCGTTTGTATACAATAATGCTATACTCTAATTGGTGTTAAAATTTATTCCATTATAGACAAGGAGATAATATTTTTATGTTAACTTCATAGTGTTGTTTCCTTAGCTAACAAGATCAATTAAATAAATTATAAAATGTTTTCTTTGCATTTCTGTATACCTCATTTACCTCAATTTTAATCTAAGAAAGCTTCTACTCATTCTGAACCTCGGCACTGGAAGGGGTGATTGGTTAGCGTCACGGCCCGGCCACTCTTTAACCCCGGGAAACGACATCGTTACCCACTGGATAAGAGGCTGGTTGGGCCCCAGAGCCGGCCTGAACGCAGAGAATAGAAGAAAATCCTCTGCCTCTGTCGGGAACAAACTCCGATCACCCAGCCCAAGTCAGTGACTGAGCTATGCGGTTCACCAATGTCAAATTATTACATATGTAAGTCTAGGAACAAGTCATTAGTCCACGAAAGATACCGCAAAATATGGACGAAAATGATTGTTCACTGTATTTCCTTCAATACATGTTTTAACTATAAGAATTAACAGTGTCACAAACAAACCTAGTAACTGAAGCAATTAACTCACCCTGAAGATGGAGGTGATACGTTCGTTTTCGGGAGATCGCGGGTTTATATCTCGGTTCGGAAACTGGCTATCCTGACTGAGGGTTTTCGTGGTTTTACTGAATCATTCTAGTAAAAATGTCGGGATATTATCATAAATTGCCACAGCAAACGTTTTCTTTAATGTCCTTGCCTATTCATTAATGATCGATAATGCTTTCATCCGACGCTATTTAGCCCGAAATACGGAGAGGGTCGTTAAATAAATCACTAATGAACAAACAGATAAATACCTCCGATAAGCAGCTACCCCCTGGGGATCAGACTTCCGGGCAGGCATCGATCAGTGCACTGTGCAGTCACGCTTCCTGCCAGATTCGATTTGTGATTACTTTTTTTAACACCGGTCCCCATTGTTACGTTAGCATTCTGCAGCTGCGGAACTAGACAAAGCTCACAGCATCCTTTTCATATCCCTGAATAACGTCACGTAAAAACATTATTGGTTAGTGGGGAAAAAATAGATTACTTTCTTATCGTAGGAAGGTCTTACGTGGAGTTGATACCAGAATGTGTAACAGATTTCAGGTTTCCAAGCCAGTAAAGGAATCGCCGATCGTTGTCTTCTCAGTTGTAACGCATGTGGTCTTGTAAATGGGTCATCAGGGCGATGAAGATTTCCTTCTGGCTTGTTGCGCCGATTCATCGTCCTGATGACGGAGGCAGTATGATCTCTGAAACGTTGGTTAACATCGACCCGACTACACAGCGCAACAAGCCAGAAGGCAGACATCATCGTCCTGATGACGGAGGCAGTATGATCTCTGAAACGTTGGTTAACATCGACCCGACTACACAGCGCAACAAGCCAGAAGGCAGACATCATCGTCCTGATGACGGAGGCAGTATGATCTCTGAAACGTTGGTTAACATCGACCCGACTACACAGCGCAACAAGCCAGAAGACAGAAATCTTCAAGCACTTACCCCATTTACAAGACCACATGCGTTACAACTGAGAAGACAACGATCGGCGATTCCTTTACTGGCTTGGAAACCTGAAATCTGTTACACATTCTGGTATCAACTCCACGTAAGACCTTCCTACGATAAGAAAGTAATCTATTTTTTCCCCACTAACCAATAATGTTTTTACGTGACGTTATTCAGGGATATGAAAAGGATGCTGTGAGCTTTGTCTAGTTCCGCAGCTGCAGAATGCTAACGTAACAATGGGGACCGGTGTTAAAAAAAGTAATCACAAATCGAATCTGGCAGGAAGCGTGACTGCACAGTGCACTGATCGATGCCTGCCCGGAAGTCTGATCCCCAGGGGATTCCACTTCTGGAGGGCACTCGACCCCTTCCCCTGCACCTCCTCCAGTCGTCTGGAGTATGGATTGGCGCCAAGGAAATCCGCACTTACGTCCACCCTTCCGGCAAGTCACTTAGACCCGCAGTTGGATTTCAAATTCGTCTGCGTCTGACAGAAATTTGGTTTTAAAGTAGTAGTTGTGATGGAGGGGGGTGTTGTAAAGAAATGTCAGTGTTCAATGGCGCATTAACGGACCTTCGGTGTTGCATCTTTTGGTTCAGCTACCACAGAAACATTCAGCTGTATTAATTTGGTGCACTTTCTTGCACCGACTTGTACCGCCAGCCACTCAGCAATAATTTTAAAAGCGATATCGATATCTATCGAGTTTGAACGCTTCAAATAGCATTGCGTGTCATTTCGGCAAGCACCTTATTTCGCTTGTTGCTTCGGAGTAAATCCTGACCCATCAATACGAATCGAAACAAGCCTCCGCCTTACAGCTATATTTAAACCACGCTCCTACTACTGCGCTAAAAATAAACTAAATATGGATTATTTTACTCTGTATGACGCACCTAAGAGGATATAAATATTTACTTTACGAGGGTTAATATAAGAACCTAGGAAATGCATGCACGGCTTAACAATTCTGACATTTCCGCTCTGTTAATAGAAGTAAGTGTTTAGTAGCGTATTTCGAAATGCAGAGGGCGAATGACAAATGTTTATATTCTCTTATAAACAGTTTTAACAGGCGGATTCGACAAGAAATGAACTCAAATTGTACATTTGATTAAAATAAGTCTCATGTTCTCAAGTTATTAGATGACTCAGCACAAAATTCACTTTGCTTTGCATATTTCGACGACCTAAAATCTTATGGGTAAATTGTACTGGAGACAAAATGGTGTAGCAGAATATTTTATTTTCCTGTACACCGTTTCTTCCAATCTTTCGTTTCTACAAACATATTTTAACTTACAATCTAGTCAACCACCAGATATGCACAGTAAAGCAGGATGATCTTGATGTAAAGTGTCCATTGCTTGATTTTAGCCAAAGCAAAATGTGTTCGAAGATTTAACTTCCAAATAAATTTAATAAAAATCTATTCAGCGACCCTTAAGCAGTTGCACGTGGAATGAGATGGCAAAGGTTATCTGGTGAAATTTTTAACAATTGTTGTAAAAACGCCAGAAAGCTGCGAAAGAAAAACTTAGGAGAGAAAGATAAATAAATAATATAAGAAGTAGAGAACATCAGAAGGTGAAGGAAATAAGGAAAGAGAAGGCCAAATGAATGTATAAGAAAAACAATAAGGAAGGGGACACAACGGGAAAGGAGGAGAAATGTAAGAGAATAAACATAAAAATTTCATATACAGTAGTACTATGTCTGTCAGACTCATGTATACCTCCAGAAAAATTTCATAACTTTTCTTGTAAACTGGTTAAAACATCAGAAAAAAGAGTGAAGGGCATGATGGTGTTTCTAAGTATTTTCCACATGAGCACACATTAATTAAATTAGAGTACAATAATTCATGATACACAAAAATAAACCATCACTCTAGAGTTGTGTGGTGTATGGATGTAGGCAAAAACAATGTTTTTTTGTAATTCTTCATGTTTCGACATGCTCTTCAGTTAACACAATATGCTGTGCAAAGCTCTGGGCTGTATAGGCCAAACGAAAATGTAACAGATTCAGAATATTTCTGGAACGAACAATAATTACAACACTTATACTAAATAAAATATTAAAGTTAAATTTTACTTTTCTGGAAAAAAAAACGCAGTATGTGAAAAATATAGACAGACATGAAAAAAGTAACACTGAAATAATTAATAAATAAATAAGTAACAACGCGTTGATTACATGGAAAGATGATTTCACAAGGGCTCAAAATTCATGAACTATTGTTAATTGTACACCAAATCAAGATCTCAGTGTACTTGGACTCTCGTTACAGTAAAACTCATATTATATCTATTAAATATAGTTTCGGGCATTATCCTTCCATCTATGAACAGGTCTTCCAATTTCTCTCTTCCCTTCTCATGTCGACAATTAAACATGGAAACTTTATAAAAGTACAACAAATACAGTTCCGTATTACCTGTAGTTACAACAATAAATCAACAAATATGGCTGACTCTCAGTACGATAGGTAACAAAGATGTCTTTGTCAGTTTCATTATGATAAATACTGTGAGATATGAGCGAGACATAATGAAATTTATATCCCACCAGTAAGTGCGAACAAACATCGAAAGCTACGGACAAGCAGTTGTAATGATGGAGCTTCTCAGAACAACTGTCAGGCTGTGAAGTTGCGCATTGCGTGCCAACGTTTGTGATGCCTTGTCACGAAATGTCAAGACTATTGATTATGTCACTGTTTTTAACAGACAAATGCGTCAACAATCCCGGAAGAAAAGCAAATTGCCGCATTATAAGAGGGGACGAAAATTAGTGTACATGAAATTGTGAATATTTCATAACGCAGAAGTTCTGAGATTGGGGAAATTTTGAAGTTTCAACACAACTTTCTTTTTACAAATAACTGATTTTTATAAGAGAATTTAAATGCCAATGAAATGGTGAAAAAGTTTTAGCTAATATGCATGTTCAGACACTGAAGGCTAAAAAAAATTTAAATTTCGTATTGTCACAGAACTTTTAATATTTGACTCACATAAGCTATTTCATAAGGAATATGTATGTTTCTGATTTACCGCCATAACTAAATTTCACATATATTGCTGTACTTAGAGGTACTGATAAAAACCACGAGTAATATTAATCGCTGTATCTTATTACTAGAACCCTGATAACGATATAAGAACGAACGAACGAACGACGGTAATAAAGACACGAACAATCATAAGAAAAATTGAGGAATAAATGTAAATAATCATGAAAGAAAGAGACAATAAGGAAGGAATACAAGTAGTATAAAGGAAAATTAAAAGATTATTAGGGACCGAAATGAAGACAAATAAAGTTTGAAAATAAAATAGGATAGGAACAAATAATGTCATTAAATCGTTCTCCTGATCGATAACTGGATCTCTGGAATGGGGGTCATAAGAGTGCTTCTATTGTACAGAGTTTTAAAAATAAATACCTGTTAGGTGTCACACGTTATGATATATTACGACTGTGTGTATTGTTCATTTCGTTTCGTGACGTGTACGTACGAGCTTCATATGGCACAGGGAAATAGGTCTAGCCATCGCGACGTAGGTAACAAAATAAGTTAATTATTAAGACAGAACGTCATGACAGTATTTTAGGAGATACGGCCTAATATTTAGTCGCCATTACGTAAAAAAGAGACATGGCGTATGTAGTGATCGTGTATTTGTGCCGAGACTTAGCATGAATGAATTTTTATGAAACTTGGGAGGAATGTCACACAATTGGAATCGACTACGAATTTAAATTTAAATTTTATAACTTCAGTTATACCAATGCAACAGAAGTAAAAACTAATGAGATTTGAAGAACGCACTAGACCGGCATTTATTGTTCAAGTTAATCAGGAGTTTCACATATTTTAAGAGGGGTGTGTTACATCCGCCCGTTGTTATTGATTCGTGGGCTGTCGGGTTATAAATGAGAAAAGTTTACTGAACTTTGTGATATTTACTTAAAATGCTATTGCCTTGCTATCGCAACCAGGTTAATGTACTACTAACAAATTTGATTACTTTATTATATGTTCACTTGAAAGTACATAATTAACGTTACCTATTAAAGACGAAACTCGTTTAAATAGTATTTAAAAATTCTGTCTGTATCGCGAAGCAAACACACGACTTCTCCATTACAAAAATCGATTCGTTAATGGTGCTTAAAAAATAATTTCTGTTTACACTGAAAATTACATGAAAATCATAAATATAAATTAGGTGAGATATGTAATTACCACTGAGCTTAAAATGGTCAATTTAGACAGTAACTACTTTTTCATCATAGGTATTACGAAAATGTGCGTTTGCGGGCCACATATGACCCGCAAGTTAAGATCCCCTGAGCTAAATCATTTGGATTTTGTATTCACATAATCACTATGGATTTGCACAAACTGACTTATTTCGTTCATTACTTGTCCTCATAAAAAATGTGCACATATATTTCGTGCTGTGTTCATGCAGTTATTTCAGATTGTACAAAACGTGACAAGAACGAAACATGAAGTTTCTTCCAACTTCTAAACGTACACAACAGCACAGTCACATTAAATAACACTGGTGTCACTCCCAACTCAGAAGTCCTTATAACCGATGTCAGGAACGTGCAGTAAATTCCAGTGGAATATTTTTCGTGCCTAGATTCACAAAACCTGTCTAATGCTTCAAAATTTATTAGCAGGAACAGAATCGTCTGACACCTACGTACACACACGAACGTATGATATCATTAGTCATTTGTCGAATTGAATTTCAATGACGAGCATATCATCATTTTGAAATTAGTAAGTGAAACAACAGGATAATTTTGTCAGAATTTAGCTTCATAGGACAAGCACGTGGGTGATCCTACGTAGGTCATGACAATTACAAGTTAATTAAGAAATTCATTCAATTAACCACTTCGGAATACTGCCGACATCAGTGGCATTTGTGAAGGAAATACTTAATTTTATATCTCGACATGATGTTATAGATTTCAATAATGCGCGATTTAAAATTAGGCTTCGTTGTTTGGTTTTAGTTTGTGTATAATGTTGTTTGCGTTGTTCATACAAAATTAAAGACCGTCACCAAACACGCAGACATACGAATGCTATTATATAAAAACTCCACTATATGTTTCAATCCTTATAGTCATCATCGGTGGACACAGACGCCTCTGTTTATTTAGTACACGCATTTTACACGATTTTTTGTGGTATATCTTGCATAAGTTACGGCCACATTACTAATTTAACATCACACTTATCTTAGTTTCATTAATAAAGTCTAACTATCAAACCAATCAACTTACTCACTAATACCAAGTCAGCTTTTACCGATTCATCGATCTCATTGGAGCAAATTGGCATTAACGAAACATACGTAATTATAATTTTTATTCGAAATCAGCGATGTAAGAATTACGATTTAGTGTAAGTAGTATAGTACAAGAAACATTGTAAAACGTTATACGTACATAATAGTAAAATAATTTTTTCACTTTTTTGAATTTCTGGTTTCAAAATAGGCGTTATTCAGAATCGGCGAAAATCGAGGGATACCTGTACTATTTGTTGAAGCCTCCAACAACAAAACTGCGTTACCAGGACATCATGAATAAACTTCACTGCATACTCCATTCCCTCCGAGTATTTCATGAGCCACACGAAAAAGAAAATTCCGGTAATGTTGTATTTGCTTAAACTTTTCAGATTCTGAACTCATAGCAGCGCTGGTCTAGACACCGAATAAGAAGTAGGACGACGACGGAAGAAGATTAAAGAACATGGAGGATGCATAGCAGATAACAGACGGAAGAAGATAATAAAATTAAAGAGAACAAAACAGAAACAGTAAAATAATAGTAACGATAAGATAATAATAACATAATTTTTAAATAATCTCGAAATGGCGAAAACGATTGGTATAAAAGATCGATGTACCGACGATGGTAGTTTATATATTTTTCTTTCTGTCGATTTGACTGATATTGAGTAGTATAAGTCTTAACAATTCATAATAACTAGACTCCCAGACACTAAAGTTGATATGTAAACACATATTTGAAGAAGATGGGTTATTGTTCTGCCACGGCACGAACTGGATGTGCTCCAAATATCCACTTCTTCCAGCATCACTTCCTTTGGTGCTCTTTGTCCATAGCTCTCAGCATCTTCGCTTCGCCGTTTTGTCTCTGTAGCCCACAGCTCCGTCTATGATTCTTGAAAATACTTCGAGTTAATTCCCAAGTACCAAGAAATGGAGGAGTGCAGACGAGTACAGTAAAGCTCTACACATTGCCTTCTTGCTACTAGATGAAGGCGAGAGATCAGTTTAACGATCTAATCACTTTGCTTCCAGAAAGTACTAAATGGCTGGTGGACACCAGACATAACCTGGACGTAGTGGTGAACTGAAAATAGTGTACCCCTTTCGTTATTAAAAAATCAAAATGGGCTGCCCATCCTTTACCAAGTCACCTTATATTTGCCTCATGTCCAAATATTCTTCTTTTTGAAAGCATTTAGAAATAGTGGTAAACGCCCACAAAACTACACGGTACTACAAAGCATCTTCGACAACTAAATTTTTATAATACGCTTAGTGCTTGAAGGGGTTAATCAGTTTTATTCAATTTCCTTATTACCGCAGCTAAAAATTATAACAACACAAAACTATTATGTTACATATAAGCAAGAGGAGAGAGCTTTATATTACTAGAAACACGTTGTTTAACTTTTAGCATTCATCACTGGTCCTGATTTTCATTTATTTCTGATACAAATCTATTGTTTTGCATCTAATTACAGATTTATCTCAATCTAATAACGCAAGTTATTTATCCTCGCCCCATGGAGTTATTTAGTAATTCCTTACAGGAATAGACTGAAAGAATACGAAATTAAGTGTTTAACTTTTAGCATCATATTCGAGGAATACTGGATGTCATAATCAGTTCCAACTGAATTTAATCTGTACTGTCTTATTTTATGCCGTAATGATTTGTGTTCCACGTTTATTCTCAGTATCTTTAAACTTTATGTATGTAGTAAGGTTGATTCAGCTTTGGTTTCGCACTGGTTGACAAACGACCCTGGTCTTTCTGTACCTGTCATTGTGTTATTTTGGCTTTTGTGATAATACATATATGTGCTGGGATCAAGTGATTGGTTCTTTTGAAGAGGACAATGAAACTGCTGGTTTCATTAACAGCAGGACATTTCTTAATCAGCTAAACAACTATCAAACTTTCAAGAAAGAACCCACTACAAATACCCCACAACACTGCTGCTTCTTGTTGCAGGACGGATCTCGACATTTCAGTCGTAAAACATTTATTGCGACAGTGGGTTCAGTTGTAGAATGAAAGGGATTTATTGCTGTCCCGTCTTTTGTGTTTTTGATAATTTATCTTCTTACGGAGAACCTCTTCACAGGTTGCAAAGAAAGATACAGAACTTAAATAATGGTTCGTCAAAATGATTCACGAACCAACAGAACAGCAGCAGCTTTTCAGAATATTTGCATTATATTCGATTCTCAGGGCACTTCAACAAATTACACTTGTTCAAATGAAACCCGTTTGCGGCGCTGGTGGCGAATGCAACCGGTCGCAGGTGATAACATGGCTGTGTGCGATCACGAGTTGTGCAAAGAAGAAAACGCGAGACAGAGCAAACGGGAGCAATTTGCTGTCTGAGTTGAGAATTGACTAGGCCTTCAAACAAAGCACCCATCTGCGCAGGCACACAGCAGTTCTAATGCGAGTTGACTCAGTTCTGCAAAGCTTTCCTAACTTTCTGTGGTGTCGTCTCATTCTTATATGTTTAGTATTTCATAGAAGAGTGAGACTTCAGTAAATCATCCGGGTCAGAGATTACACACACGAAGTATAACATATCATGCAGATTGCTCCAACAGTGAAAACATGTTTTGCAAGGGGCGAAGGTATAATTCAGCATGACGTCACGGCTTTAAGGTCCAGTCAATTCTCCGCTTAGACAGACAGTAACAGTTCCGTGCAGGAGTTCTAGATGTAGATTCTATTCAAACAAGAACGGGATGTCGGAAGGTGCTTGGTGCCAAGGGTTATGACCAATCGAAATCCATAAGAAAGCTAATCTAGCAGATGACTCTTAGTCGGTTAATGCATAGTATACATTGTGGCAACACAATATTTTCCTACTGAGCGTTTGAAAGAAGATCAGGACAAGAGACCTTAACATAACTCAACATAAAAAAATTTGGAAGGCATTCAAAATTCATCCTGTATTAGACCGACTTGTTATACGGTTATTTGCTTGCAGTCTACAGAATTAGGAAGTTGTCACTAGCAACTTAGTTTAAGTGCTATGCTTCTTCCTCACAGCCCAACACAATTTCACTAATGCACATAACAGCAGTAAAAGCAGAAATAACTATTCCGAATGAACACGCAAGCATGGAGTTTGGATCATCGCAACGCCCAAGTCATAATTAGACCCACATTAACACCGCCAACGCCATATCCAGACTCGCCTGCCGGAGCATTGGCTTAAAGCACACCAGGTACAGTAGGTACTTACAGTGAGTGAAATTTTTAGATGGCACTGCAAGTTATGTTGAACTACCTACAAATTTAATCGTTAACACCGGCTAATAAAACTGGTGATTACTCAACACAGAAGTGTCCACGCTATAAAGCTGGTAACTTGGGATGTTAACAGAGTTTCTGCGAGGTTTTAGGTCAAGATTATCTCGATGTAAGGCTACCCTGACTTTCCGTAATTTTCGTCATTCAAACCAGACACATTAAATAAATAGGCTACGACAACTTTCATAATTATTCTCCTGTAGCAACCAATCACGAAGTATAGAGATTAAATCTATTTTACCTTTGGAATGTGCCGAGTTCGAATCTCGACCCGAGAAACGACTATTATAACAGAAGCTTACTGTGATATTCCTCAGTTCATTCAAGAAAAGGCCACAACAGTGCCTTTGAATAAACCACTAACGTTCAGGTGAGCTTTTAGGTTCCTACGGCAGTGAGTATGAAGATGATTATCTTGTGGGATGTCAAATATTACAAATACTACGACGGAAAGAAATGACTGGATTAAACATGGAGACTTGAACTACTCTTCGTAGAAATAGAATAAAAAAATATCTTGCGGGTCTGCGGAGAGATTCATCTGAAAAGTTTGCAACTTACGGCTTTACTCTGCAGCTCCAATTGTTTCTCCAGTCACTGTAAAGCTCAGTTACACCTGACGGTGGATTTTTCCATACGCAGCTGTGGAGGGTGTAAGTAGGCTAAATCGTTTAAGTCTCTGTAACATAATGTTTCTGTTTATGCCCCCACCCCTCGGTCACCCTTTTTTCATCTCTATTTTTACGCGGTCATCATCAAAATAGATGGCAGAACAATGATTTGTGCAGAAACGGAACTGTTTGCTTTTTAGAATTCATAATTAGCTCCAAATTATATGTTAACACGTCATCGTGGTGTCACGCAAACGGTACGTACGTTAGACATATAAACATTCTACTTCCTGTTCTACGTAAGACATAAGGTCAGCTGAATTTGCACTTGCATGGTATCGTATCTTGTCACGAAACTAAGCGTTAATAACAAAACCGAAAAAGACTGTATGATTGAGCTGGGGAAAACTTAAAGGTCTTAAGTCACTTCACCCGGTTTCTAGGCTTAGACTCAACCCTAGGATCTCCAGAGTACGTAGCAGCAACGCCAACCATTCGGCTTCAGCCATCGGTTGACCCATATCCATTTGCTTATAGAAATATCGCAATCATATTTAAAATGAAACACGTAAAGCGATATAGGAATACGTACATATGTTCTTCGGAAGCTTCTGTTATCGGTATTCCATTCCGATTTTATGGAAGAACTACAAGTCGTATAAAATATATTCGCCACAAAATAAATAAGACAAAACATTATAAACTACACGCTACATGGTCCGACTATTCAATTCAGAATATTTTATAATCTTTTCATGTCTTCAAAAGTAATGGATAAAAATAAACTATATGTAGGTGGATAACGTTCATTCTAGATATCATATTTGTATAAACTTCCTCCATCACTCTGACGCAAAACCAGCTAACAGCGTGGTGATTTTTTGGGTTCTCAAGGCGACTAGTACGTTCCAAAGACTGTGAAAGATATGTATGTTTTTGTTGATTAGAATCTCTTTTGTTTTACAAGCGTGGCAAACAATACACTTCCAGCAATACGCACCACTGAAAGAGCTTCCCCCATTCTTGCTAACATCTGCCACCTACATTTTGTCACCTTTATTTGAAGTTCAACGTACACACCTATACAACAGGTGCGAGTCTGACGAAAGCCAAACACTTTCATACTGACACCACGAGGGTGTATAACCCCATTATTCTTCTTTAACTTCATATCTTTATCCAAAATCTCCAGCTACATGCCAGAAACACAGACTAGCCTTTTTATGCCTTCAGAACTCATGAGCTTATGTATTTTTTATCGCCGTCAAGTCTCCATTATAGCACGCTGTATCATAGGAAATTAATTCGCCACAAAACATTTTGATCTGAGAGAGAATTACAACTTTTCAAACTGAGTATCTTTCAATCATCTGAAGACTACTGAAGTTTAGCTTAGCAGGTAAGTTATCTGTTCTAAAAGTGACAAATTACATTCCTGGGATAAACAAACAAAGAACACGGGGAACGACAATACTAAATTAATTCTCAGCAACTCTAATTAGGAATGATAATAGTAACAATAAACTGGAGACAGTGTAAACTGAAATTATAAACAATTGTCATAAACCTCCACCTGGAATACGCCATTTATTAGGATAATGAAATAATCATTGATAAGATTAATTGTAGCAGGATGCAAGATACTAAAAAACGTAAAAGTGAAATAACAGAAACAAGATGAAGAGGAATGTGGAGAGAAGGGAAAACATAAGAACGAAGAACTTCAAGTTTCATTACTTCATTCCATTTTCTTTCAAAATTATTCTCAGAAAATTTTAAGAAGCCGAATCTCTTAATGTTGTCGTTGCTACCTCCGTTAATGCTTAGACATGTTTGGCAAAAAGGATTGTCTCTTTCGAGTATAATTTTGTGATACGCAGAAGTGTTTAGATTGAATATATGAATGTAGTTTTGTTTTGTTTTGTTTAACGTATATTTATTAGTTGTTTGCCTGCCATATGCTTTTTGCTGTTGGCAAAATTTCTAATAAAGGAATTCAATTATAGAAAATGATAGCTTGTAGGACGCACAAAGCCACAGTCGTTGGGAGACCAACCCATAGGGAAATTCTGAGGTCACCCACACTTCCACGACTCAATCAGAAAGTCATGTCATGGGTGACATTCTAGACGTCGTCTGAAATATTCTATGAATTCTACTTCGTCATTCTACACAATATGAGGTTGGTATGACTAGATATTATTCTATTTCTGCTTTCTTCGTGTTGTATTCTTAGAAACATTACCGGCCGAGAATAAAGGAGTCCATAGATGTCTACACGGGAAGATGAAGAATAAGAATTTCGGTCTTCCGTGTGATCCAAAAACTTTTTTTATAAAGCCTGTGGCCTGATTTACCGTTAGATTTTAGAGGTTGAAATTAGTGATCTGTATTTTAATATTTTGTTTTGTTTCTTGGTCTAACTATTATTAACACCAGCCAAGCTCAATATTTATATAACAAGAATGGAAAGGTGTATTTATAGAAACAGATTAGATACATGTTTTCCAATCAAGTGTAGCTTACACGTATCATCGTAGTGCGCTACGCTCTTTATGGTGCAACAGACTCCCGATTATCCGGGTTCGGTTGGAAATATAATTTCCTTGGTAATCTAAAACCCGGACAAACAACAAAAACTAAAGAAAAACACGCAAATATAAAAAATACGTAAGTTTATTTACAGACATACATGCACTCGATACTCAGTCGCTAAATGTAAACAACTCCTAGAACAGTGTTTTGTTTGAATAAAAATTTTGTTGGATATTTGCCATCGTATGGTAAATAAAATATAAAACGTAAAACGACGTTTCGGAGATGGGGCCCTATCTCCGTATTCAGGTGCCTACTCAGTTGGGTCCACTAGATAGAGCTTATCCCTATCTCCGTATTTTGTTTGCCTTTATCAACAACAGCACAGCTTCGTTCGGAGACGATTAATTAGAAAAATTCTCTAAGAATCCCCAACAAAAGAACAACAGCTCCTATCACACTAATTTATCCATACATTTCACGACGTGGTATATATGAGTTTTCCGACGAAGGTTAAATTGATTCTAGGGTCGCACTTTACTGATAGTTGTCTTTCTATAAACAGAATTTGTAGTGTGACAAAATTGTGTCCCTCAGATGTATTGGTATGAGGAACCAGATAATTCTAAGAACTGTGATAACGCTTCGTTTATCATCACCCTAATGCATCTGAATTTTAAACAAAGCAGAAATTCTGTAACACTTTACAATAACATGTCCAGAGAGCAGAAAACTGGAACACATGAGTGTGGAAAGTAATGCAGGTTAGCGAAGCTAGGCATCAGTTTATTTATTTGTGATTTACATAACGACGCTATCAGTAGCTCACTGTACAGCGTAGGATGATATAATGAATCTAAAACGACATGTAAAGAAACTTTTGTGGTCTAATTTAAGGAAATGCATTTGTCTGTGTGGACTAAGGAGAGCCATGAAACATGATGGCCGGTATCCGTGCCAAGATTAGATCCCGGGATCTCCCGAATACAACGATGGATTACTATTCACTCGGATGCGACATTCACTAGGCAAAAAAGAAAAATACAGACGCGCTACAGAAAACATATTACCGGTATGGAGCCTTTTGTCACTGTCTGTCACAACATGCCAGAAAAGTATAATGACAATGCTTTATTTCCGTCTCTCATGCTGAATGTATCCATAGATTTTGAAATCGACCAAGATTCGACGTGTACATCGACCAAGAGACAATGAGCGACTTTCTTAAGAACATTTCAGTTCGAAATTACGGCAGTCAACTGTCATAGAAAAAAAGATTGTAGTCGATTTATGATTAGGTTTAGGTGAAGGGTATAAGTCAGATGGTGAATACATGGGGTGGGGATCGCTCTCTAAGGGTTGCAACCGTGGCATGCTGAAGACAGCTTGCGTACCTCTTTGATCCTGAGGGAACTGCAGGCAGTGCTACAAGATCAGGGAGAAGACTAATTGCAGGCCACTTGAAATTACCCGTGCGTCGTACTGCAAAGACGTCTTCTATCGACGTCAAGTCTCGGTACTAGGAACGAATAATTATCACTGAATAATATTAATATTCGCGTGTATTTACAACGTAATAAAACATTATGAAAGAAGAAACGTTTAATTATAATAAAATAATTTTAAATGCCGTTATATTATTTCTTGAATTTATTTTTGGAACTTATTTATTGAGCACAATGTCAAATATTCAAATTATTATATCTAATTTGTTTTATTTTAAATATTTAGAAATATGTTTTAGATAAATTATTTACATAATAATGAAAGAACACTTGCGTCACAGATATCCTCAAACATTTTCGATGGTCCAGACTCAAACAAAATAAAGAGCTTAGTATTAGATCAGGCTTGGTTCAGTACACTACATTAAAGTGTATGAACGAGTAATTTGCTCTCATTACGAGAAAATTACAAGTTTGAAAAATAATTGACGCGGTAATACTTAATGGGTCTCCGAAGAATCATTACAATAATTTGCTACCTAGATCGGACTCTTGTATAGTCCTCTGTCGGTCATTTACAGAGTTCTCAAAAGTGTGAAATGGCAGTCTAAACAATCTATCAAAATTTTTACGCTGTACCAATAAATAATTAAACCGAGTCGCTGTAACTAATTCCGAAAGTTTTGTATATTTTATATACATTAACTCTTTTAAAACGAAGATTAATTTCTTACGGCTTAATAAAATATAGCGTCTTTCAGTTTGATTCGGATATTCTCATATCTCTCCCTTGCTATCAACAAATAAGTACGCTAAATTAAAAAGTGTAAGTGATGATGAATTAATGGTCTTGGAGAGATCATCAGTCCTTGAACCGAGAAACTGCATTTCTTACACTTCAATATGTCAGCCCTGGGGAAGTACGGATTTAATTAAGTAATCTAGAAATGTCCGTCTCTTATCTAAAGAGGAAATTTCACAGAACGAGAGCATTCTAATGCCACTGTCATCAACTGTGCTCCAGATAGAAGCACAGCAATCCTGTTGAGGTTCTTTTGATAAACTTTATGGCCCTGTGGTTTATTTCATCATCGTATTCCGAAGGGAAACCACCGCTTCCTTGTACGAGGTGCGATCGGAAAGTATCAAGACTGCGCCTATAAAAACCCGTACACTTATCTCAGGTATTAAATTCATCCATCACCCTCGAAGTAGTTCCCCTGGGAGTGAACACAACGATCCCAGCGCCGCTGCCAAGCCTGGAAGCATCCCTGGAAATCTTTCTTGGTCAGCCTGTCAAGCA
>NW_019060145.1:283901-340890 GCF_000696155.1 Zootermopsis nevadensis | reverse complement strand
CGCCAGAGGTTCGGCCATTTTTAAAACGTGAATGCCACACAAAAGTTTGCGGACTCCCCAAATGTTTGCTTTAGCATTTCATAGGTTTCCTTAGCCGTTTTGGCGAGTCTTTGGCAACATTTGATGCACACGCCATTCCGAAATCGCAGGAGGGTCGGTGTAATGCACTACCAAAACGCCCGTAACTAAGAAACAAATGCTAATTCGATGATGCCGGCTGGCACACTGATTCACTATGAATGTAGGCCGCACCCCCTAAAGGCAGAAGCTCGTACTACATCCGGTTCGCCCGATATTGACACAGTCTGGAAACGTTCCGATCGCACCTCGTAAAACAAATGGTTTTTAAAAACCTGGCAGATTTTTCCTTAACTTCGACTATATAATGTAGACGCAGTTACATGAAGATGCATCACACGTCCTGTGCTTGATGTGCAATATCAACACCTGGTATACATCATTATTCTGTAGGTAAGCGTCCGACAAGACGATTAAAAATTAATATACAATTTTAACAATATTATGTATAATTTTCTCTATAAACATCTGACTTCTATGATAAGAGGTTCGCATTTAAGTTTAAAATTCATCAAAATAAACTAATTACATATAAAAGCTTTAGATCCTCAAAAGGTATTTATTCTAAAGTAACACCACGCCATACGTATGTCTACAAGTAAGCATTTTATATACTTTATTCCAAATGTTTATATGCAGCTACGAACACGCCTGTGCATGAAATTTATTATAAGCACATCCAAGGAGAAAAAAAATTAAAGTATGATTTCTAATTTCAACATTCTGAAAATCGGTTACGACCCAAAATTTGCATTCTCGAAGGATAAATGAATTAAATTACTGAGAATCTTATTTAAACTACGGTACAACGCTATTATATCCAGTCACAACAATTGTGGTAGCGTCAGATAACCTCTATTATTTATGAATTAAACATTTAAATACAACAACCTGTTACATTTTGGATTTTGGGTTCTGTATTCCACAGAATTATCGACAACGGTATAAGAGAGCGGGTCATAAATGACTTCTGATTGGCACTTGAGTGAAATCAGTTCGAATCCAAAACAATAAGCAAATTTTGAGATAATATTAGAATATCTGGGATTATTTCTTCCTCCCAAATCCTTCCAGACGCATATTTAGTTACTAATAACATCATTTCTAGCCCGATGTTACATAATGTCTTCACAGTTAATGTATCATCCCAAAATATGGCGAGACAATCGGTACCCGTCTGTAGGATATGTAGGCCAGACTGTCTAGTGACTTCAGCTTGGAGAATTAAGTCGTCGCAGACGTCTGATTGAACATCGTGTCATAACAAACAACTCCGAGCATAGTTCAGACTGCCAACGCGCTTAATATTACTTCTACTAATTGACCCCGAGAATACACGCTTAATTCTGACCAAGTGTTCCACTCACGTGCTGATAAACTAATCCGCTATCTGTGCTTCCTACAGCCAACACAACTTACCGCCCGCCATGAGCATCTCAGCGAACGTTATCATCTTCACGTGTCTCATCGCGTGCTTCACTTGTGTTCTGGCCTTTGGACAACCAACAGTAAGTAGTTAAGCCTAAGAGACGAAAGCCAAAAATTTTACCGGAAAGTCCAAACTAATAGAGAAAACGCCTGCACGAATAAATTACAGAGAAACGTTAACAAAAATTTAGTAGGAAAACATGAAGACAAGATTTTTAAATACAAGTTCACAGATGGTAAGATTATATTAAAGCAGATATAAAGTGGCTATTGACTGGGCTAACTGATGGGCTCGTGAATACGACAATAAACATCTGATACTATAAAAGGTGGGAAACTTATTGAGTTACTATCATGATCTAAAGATGGTGTTTGCTGTTTTCGGTTAAAAATTTTGTTAATTATTTTCATCGGGAATTATGAATGAAGTTAATAATATGGTCATAGGCCTGTAACATATTTTAGAAATTGGTTGCTTGCTATTTTTCATATCGAATTTGACTTATTCCTCATTTAAGCTCACTGGAGATACTAATATATTGCCATTAAGTTAATAAATAAATAACACCTATATGTCATTATACCGAGACAAAATTAGTTTTTTCTACTTTGTAGTATTGTGTGACGTGTGTTTTATGGTGTGTAAAAACTTCGTGTTGGATGAGACGTTTATCAAAAACCGAATAACGCGTATCATCATCTTCATGTACATACAACGTACATAGACACACGAAACGTCATGCACATACAACACCATGCACAGGAGACGTTTATATCGCATTTCGAACCTCAGCTAACTGATTAACCCTGAGGAACAGAGTCCTTTAAAGCCTTGTATCGACTGCGCGCGGCTGCCTCGCGCACCTGTTCGTGCGCGGCAAACTCGTTCGTTCGCTCATTGTGCTCGTGGTTACCAGCATCGAGCGCGGCAGCCGTGTTCGGCTGTGATCGACGCTGTTCGTCAGTTCTCGCAAGATCATGAATACAGCACAGTGAAATCCCTTTGCCGCGGGACAAAGAACCGCTCAGATTTGGCTCGACGCGCGCCAAGTTCGAGCGCGGCATTGTTCGTTCTGCCACGCGTGGCAACATGGTATCGACTTTGCGAGGCAAAGCAACGAACATTGCCTCGCGAGGCAGCCGCGTGCAGTCGATGCAAGGCTTAAGAGAAACCGAAAGTCGTCCAACTGTCAATAAATTCCCCGAATTTTAAGTAACTCGAAAATTAAAACCAAAACGTTTATTACCACATAAGAATGTTACATCGCCGGTTCACATCCCGAATCAAACTAATTTGGTTCTCTAAGATAAATTTTAACATTCTCCTACTGACTTTTAGTTTTTTCCGAGAGATCTATTCGTTTCAGGTTTTCCAACCATAACCCTTTAAGCATTCCTCATCTTCCCCTGCGAGCTACATGTACCGCCTGTCTAATCCTCTATGATTTGTCGATGCTAATGATGTTTGATAAAACTTATAAATAATGAAACTCCTCATTATGCAATTTTCTTTAACGTCCTGACACTTATTCGTCTCAGGTCCAATTATCCTCCTCAGTACACTGTTTTAATCAGTCCTCCTGCTGTATGAAATTGAGCGATCAGCCACGTACTTTCGTAGCTTCATCTCCATCCAAACAGAGCTCGGTAACCTTCTGCTAGGAAACTGGTGGTCTCGTAACGACGAGAAAGGTCCCTGCCACCGCAGGAATCGAATTCGGTAGTTCGAACCCGTAGCCCCAGAAATTACGTATATACAGGATATGAAAACTATACATTTTGTATACTTTCAGGGTGAACGCGGGCGTCGATCCATAGCTCCATTACCACAGCAGCCGGACCCACAGAGTAAAGGAAATGTGAATGTTGACATTCACCGGGAACGCGGAGTGGGGACAGTGGTGAGCGGGCAAGCGGAACGCAACATTTACCAGAGTCCGAACGGGAACACCCGCGTGGACGTGAACGGCCACTGGTTCCGAGTGTACGACGGTCCAGCGCGCGGACAACGCAACCACGGCGCGGGAATCAGATTTTCCCACCGCTGGTAAAACGTGTCCATTAACGGACGCGTTTAAGCTATGCCGTTTCTGGTCCGCAAAATTCTTACTTCAAGATACACATGTGGAGGGGAAGAGGAATGCAGTACAAAAAGCGGAGAATTGAAGTAGAGAAAAAATTAACAGAACAGTAGTGGAGGAAAACCGAAGCAGGATTGACTAGTCTGTTTACGTTCTGACCACCAGCTGCTGGTGTATCTGAAAGCGACAGTTCCCAGCAGTGCCACCGAATGGCTAGCAATTAAAATGTCATGCTCATTACAAGGCGCTTCGAAAACGTTCACTATGATCTTTAATGACACTACCCTAGTTCCGAGGCAAGAAAGCTGATGTCCGGGCGAATGTCGGCATAATACCTTGAAAATGACATACTTTTTTTTAAAATCCTTTCTTGGTCATCATTTAGAATTGTCCTTATATTCCATCAGACACTATACAATTGACTTTAAACGGGCACCGTTAATCAATGCAAGAGCAGGTTAATGCAGTTGTAGCCTGCTATAATATCCACCGTGTTACAGTCTTCCTTGATTAAAGTCTGTGGTGCGTTCGCCTCTCCAGGCGAATACCGAAGAAGTACTCAGGAAAATCCCGGTCGGGTCAGAACGTAAGCCTATCAGAAGCAGAACGTGATACACAGTCCGCTTAATAAAGTTAAGAAACTGCCAACTATAAACTCCCTTTTATTTGGTAATTGTATTTAAGTGACGAGATTTTTGATCAGTCATTATTACTGACACATAAAGAGATCAAGACAATCTAATGCAGTGTTTCTTGATCTATCTGCTTCTGCGAAAGCCCTTCCACAGAATTATCTTATATATCCTGATTAAACAGAACACAGACTAACCCAAATACAGACAGACACTCTTGTTTTTATAGTGTGTTTTTACTTCAGTGTAAAAGTAAAAATGCGACAAAAGCTTTAAACTCTCAGTAATTCAGCATAGAAAATAAAGAATTAGAATCTATATAAATCATGGACCCCCTAGAAACGGCATTCTAACCTCCTAGCGATATCGTTAATTAAAAAGTACTTATTAATTAGCTAGTAAGAAATAATTGTAATTTCATTTTACTGTAAAGTGTGGTACTATAGAAATTTATTAAGTGACTATTGCCATCACTATAGCGGAGAACATTAAAATTGATATCTATTTTGCTAATTCCGATATACATCGATTAATTGCTTGTCCCATGAGACCTTAACACATCCATCATTCCCGCCTTGATGTGTGTGTCCACTGAATATTTACTGCACAGATAAGCACAGCGAATCGGCTTCCTCCTGTTAACATTTAAGCTAGTTCAATCCAATTCACATTCTCACACTGTGTGCATCTAAGATCCATAATAATATAGTAGCCCACACTTATTTTTAATAAATAACATATCGATTTATAAGTTGAATTCCCGGACATATTTATGTGTTCATTATTTGTCCAAACCACTGCAAACTCGTCGATGTTGGTCTTCTGCGTTGTAATGTCATTCGGACTTGTAGACTGAAGCCATGAAGATGGAGGTAGTATGTTCTACCTACAAGTCCACACGGCATCACAACCAAGATCAACATCAATATCTTCACTGCCTGAAACATCACGCAGCTGTATTGTAGCCAATTTTAAGAACCATGCAATTCCAATTTCCAACCCAGGAACCCCATTTCAAATTTTTCAGCTACCAGTCAGACAGACGAAGATCTTTAGTTACAACCTGCAAATGCAGGCGCATGCCGTAACAGACCAGTTGATAACAAACTTCACGATAAATTTAATCTTAAAGTAAATACCTTAACGGTGTTTCCTGTTTTCCGCGATAAGAGAAATCTATCGCATGATTATAAATGAAACTGAAATTGTTAGGTTTTATACGAATAATAAGTAACAAGAAATGCTAATGAACTCCAAATGAATTCTTGGTACGTTCAATACGTGTCGATATTTTCAGAGACAACTTTGCATACAAAGACAAGCGTCTGGAGGCAGCAGCAGCGATGTAGCATCCCACACACGTCTCTGCCCTTTCTTATAACCTCACTGTGACTTGGAAGGAAATGTGTATAATCAATCGAAACACGTATTCAAAATTCGTGAAGCCCACAACACAAGAGAATGCCAGACACGTGTTTCACTTCATCATATGAAGACCGAATATCAAACAGCGTGGCAAGAGTTGGTGGATTGAATAAGCCTGGGATATTTAAAGACACTGATTAAATGACAGAGACTATACTGGGTCGGATGAAATGGCAAGATGGTCACGAATAGTGATGTTGACGGAAACTGTAAGAGAAATACAATTTAATTATTCGTGTTTTTTCCGTCTAATCACAATTGTATATAAATAAAATTTATACATAAGATATTAAAATATCATTTACATATTTGGTACATATTTATATACAATTGTGATTAGACGGAAAAAACACGAATAATTAAATTTTAATTCACAATATGACACAATTATATCAACTTATGAGAAATACAAGGAAAACGTCGATCAGAACAGCAGATAACAAGGTCGAAATTCGAACTGTGTACCTCCCGGTAACGATATGAGCGTCAGCGCTACTGAACGTCATTCCATACTCAGGAGTATTTGGTTTCGAATCTCATCCCTGAAATCGGCATTGCTGATCAAGGCTTTAGAAGTTTTTTTAGTCACTCCAGATGAATACTGGTATAATGTACTATGCCAAAGTGGACGTGATATATTCCGATAAAGGCCAAAGATTATCTATAGAGGTTGTCTGCAGAAACGCTAACTAAAGTCTATGGGTAATAAACTAAGGTTCTCAAGGCAGAAAAACTTCTGTTTTGATTTCATAGTTTTATAACGCCGTGTTGACTTGCAAGCAGATGCTAACGTTTCGGTGAAACATACTGCCTTTATCTTGAGGGTTGAGACTAAGCTAGCATGTTTCATTGAAATGTTGGCTTCTAGCTAGAAGTCAACACGGTGTTGCAACCCAGAAGAATAACATCGACAATAAAGTGACACAGTAGCAACGCGCTTTGCTGAATGAATGTTTCCGTGACTCGCCATATACTCATTCACCTTGGTTAGGATATTAGAGTAGTTACTGCAATAATTTTACTGTGACTCACAATGTTTATATAGTCAGCATTCATTCATCTAGAAGTTCCATGTCTTATATTCAACTGAAGATAAATACTCACCTAAAACGAGAAACAAACGAGATAAATATTAATGCACCCCACTATTTGAATTTTACAGGAAAGCAAATATTAGCTTTAGTGATTTACTTTCGACATAACTTCCTTGTTAAATCGGCTACACTCTATTCGCTGCCACTGTATTTAATGTGCTGTGGGGTCGTGTTGTTTCAGAGTAATCTTTATTCAGAAGTCTAATTTAACAATTAGATACATCTTGATAAACTCTTTGTAACAGGAATGCGTGTTCTCCATTCAGTTATAATATGTAGGTTAGGAAGCATTTCCTACCCCATGTATATAGAAACTTTTTTTTAATGTTTTGGTTCCCAGAACATGCCTTTAAATTTTCAAAAAATACCTTTGACTCACTCTGTATAGCATCAAATGAGATGATGACAGTGAATAATGAATTGGAAAAGATGTGGAAGGAAGCGGTCGTGGCCTAGTTTAAGGTACTATCCCGGTATTTGCTTGGAGGGACTGAGAATATGTCCGGTGTAGGACCGACTAGTTAACAGAGAATACCTTAAGGATTAACTTTTTCAGAATTAATTTTAAATTTGAACAGGCCATACGATCTAGTCAGCAAAACACAAGGAAAACAATGTACAGCTACGTAATTGAATTACAGGAACATAATTCTACTTTACGAGTACTTATTTAAGACCATAAGCGTAACACAGAGGGAGAAGCAAGTCAATTTACACAGCCACAAATGCAGTCATGGGCTTGTATCGCATCTGTTTCTGTTCTGTAACGTATTCGCCAGCCATCTGCATATATACACTGAACATTAATCTATTAAAGTACAAACGTTTTTAATATTATAGCATGAACCTGTATCGTATCTGTTTCATTAACGCATTCTCCAGCAGTCTGCACACAATTGTATGAATCTATTAAAATACATAACGTTTTAAATATAATATGAATTACATATTTTACAATTTTCTCTAAATGTGAAGGAAGATTTGTGTACTGAATATAAATGGCACACTTACAACGTTCAAATAAATATCAGCACAGGGGCTACTATCATTTCTCGTATAGTTACGAATGATTTGTATATGATAATTAGAAGCCATAAAATATGCCCACAACTCTGAGCGCGAGATGTGGACGTTTTACAACGGTGCAACACGCCAGTCTGGTGTACAGTGTGTGCTGGATTCCTCCGTGTCATTTATGAGTTGTCAGTTTTTGACAGAATATTAATAATTTTGACGTTGCGATCTGCAGCCGGAAGACATTTTATCTTTGTATACATGTGTGTAAACTATAAACAGTTATTTTAATCCTGCAAATAATTTATTGATCTGTCAATAAATAGCATTGATATACAGAGACGAAATTCCTGTTCCTGGGATGTAAAATGTTAAATTCCATAAAAATTCAATTACAACGAAAATAACTCGACATGTAGCCTGAGATCTATAGATCATTTAACAACGCTATTTCAGCAGCAAAGTTCGAATCCAGTAGGAAGATGATTACGAAATTTGGTTATAAGTATTTAGAAAGAGGTGGTCTATGTCTCGTTGAAAGATACTAATCAGAACATATCCTCTTTCTGCACGCACTTCTGATATCTTACACTTCAATCGTGTGTCACAGCATGTAAAAGAGCTGCAGGAAATGAACTGGACTGCAGATGAAACGTATGTTCAGTTTCTGTTACCGGATTTAAAGCGTGACGCCAAGTCTTCGTCTTTATATCTCTGACGTCACTGTCAACCTAGCTGGCAGGTCAGCGTCCAAGGAAGGAAGGAAGGATGTGTTGTAGATTACAACCCACTGGGGAGAAAGAGGAAACTAAATAATCATCTTAATCTTTTGATATACGATCATGGGTTTCACAGTGAATCCGATGTGTAGGTGTTTAAATCTGTTTCTACAGAGCTCAACACAAAATAAAAGGTTATGTTCCGTATAAAACACACTCTAAAGCTAGAAGTGCTTGCCGGAATGGTTTGAATCGGATGTGAAAAAAATTAATTCCTCATTCTAAAACACACTCTGCTCTTCAGGATGCATAGCTGTAGAGTAGCAAAGTCTGTTGTGTGATAAGATTTAAACCAATCAATGACAGTTATCTGTACATGTAATATGCACTTCCTCTATGACCTTTACAACTTTCATAAAGGTTAATGTGAAAACAAAGAGCTTCTGGTGTTTTTCCTCATTTTAATTATGTTCTATTGAATATTATGGAAGACCAATTGGCCCTGAGCAAATTTTCCAATCTAGATACTTTGGTGACATGGTGATTAATTTTTCAAGGAAGATAATGAGAATGGTGCACATCTGCATGACTGCCAAGTTTCAAGAGCGCACTGCTGATGTTTAACACTGCAATGCATCAAAACCTAGTTTTAGCGGAAGATGTCGAAACATGGCAACCTAACCTTACTTCGCCTCACTCGATTTAAAGACCGCTTTGTTTCAGCCGTAATGCAAATGAGCAGCTTCCTTAAGTAATGGACTACTTACGAAACTAACTAGTAAACTATCGAAGTAACTGACTATGTACATAGAAACGTAATTAGTTAGTTAACCACTCAAGTAATTAAGAGAATATCTACCTAGCTAAATGCCTGATTAACTGAATAATTTAATGCTGGTAACAAAGTCCTACTATTCTAATTTCCCATTTACTTGACAATTAGAGGTCTACAAACACGGTGACAAAGCCGATTCAGGAAATACGCGTGTAGTGTCCTTGCAAATAACGGCTAGCAATAGTCTGACAATGAAAATGTGTTTACATTAACATGTAGCGATTCATTACTTTTGAAAAAAATGCGTAAAACTAACAAATATGTGGTAGAAAAACGTGCATTACAGCGTATGCCTGCAATAAGTGCACGGAATAACAAGGAAACTCATTTTATATAGATACAACTACAGCGCACAATTTGTACAATGCACTTTTTGCTCAAAAATTTGTCTTTGCGTCTCATTCTCAAGCAATGTATTACACTGTCGATAAATCGTACTGAAATTCACTCAAAGCCACACGCACGTCAATCAGCGAAAATACCGATCACCGACTTCAAACTGGCCACGAGTGTTTCCTTCCACATCCTTACATACTTTTATGATCGTATTACAATCTCACTGCACTACAGTAAATCTGTAGTTGAAACAGCGTATATAAATAACCCTAGAATAAATCCACCTTAAATTTACTGTAGTACAATGCCAAGTACACGCATCGAAAAGTCACATTTAATTAATCCTGGATTCACAGAAGCTGTGGTGTCTGAAACCGTGAATCTGATTCTATTTGAACACGGTGTTTGTGTTTGTGTGACAGACAAGACGAAAGAGGGAGACTGTGTAATGTCAGTCAACAGATCAAGTCAACAGGTTCCAGTAACTCGCTGCACAAACTGTTAATTAGATGTTTAAAAGGTTAAGAGTACATAGCTAAAACCCATACATCGCTACTTTAAGACTACCACCTTATATAACAGAAAACTATCAGAGACAAGCAAAAATATTCACTTTCCTAAGCACTTATTTCAAAGTGTTGCACAAGTAGATCACTTAAGTAAACTGAAACTGATATGCAATTTAAAACTCTTTAAAAGTTTGAACAAAGCTTTTGAATTATTAACAGCTATAGAGAATAATAATAATAATAAAAATAATAATAAAAATAATAATTTTCCTAAAATTAACGTACATAATCTCACATGTGCTTTTTCAGAAAATTGCCAAATATTGCCAACTTCCCTTCGCACCTTACTTATTTTTTATGCTTTATCTATTTCTTTCTTACCGTAAATCATTACTTTAATTATCAGTTTCTTTCTAAATTAATTTTGATGTTAAATTAAATTATTTGTTCGTTTATTTCCGCGCCTGTCTTGGGCATTACTCTGCCCTAGAAACTATTTAAACTTTCCAAATCTCTTATTACCGAATTGAGTACGCTATTGTGGTAGTACGGAATATAGATTCCGCTTTGATAACAGGCGCGGAGCCAGTCTGCACCTAAAGATTCAGTTATCCGACGCAGCAGATATCCAATTTACACTTCAAAACGGAAGAATTCGAAAATAAATCCCCGATAACTAAACCACGACGCTATTCCAGTAATTACATTTCATTGTACAAAGAACGCAACATTGCGTTTTGCATACAGCAATCCCGACGGGAGGTAGACAGTTCTGTCTTGTCGTACCACGAACCGAACTGTTTGTATATGGTTTCTGAGTGAAGTTCTCTGTTTTGAATCCCACCCCCTGCGCCTCCAATCACACACTTGTTGGCTAGCATCATTTCTCGTAGCACGTCACAGCAGTTTTAACAATACACTTTTATGTCAGTAGGCCAATATATGGAACTTTCGGTAAACAAATATATAAATTTCTAGCTTCGGCAGAACTGATCTAGACGTAAAATTACATTTTAAGACCCACAAAGTTATTAACTCTGTAGGATTTGAGGTTTCCACGGTGGTGAGTCTGAATATGGCTCATCGCCCTGATTACACTGTTCAACAAATTCTGGGTCATTTCTTGTTATGGGCATGAAAGTAAATTTACTTTATAGATTTTGGGGTGCTAAACACGGAAATAGGGCTTAAATTGGCAGATTGGATCTTGTTTTCGGAAAAATACTTTGTTATATTTATACAAGGTATTTTTTTTTAGTTATATGGCAGTAAGATGTAGCTACGAACATGCTTCTGTCAAACATGGCGTCTTTTCGCCTTTCGCTTGTATTTAGCTACTGGAGCATCCCTTTTCACCATCCAACAATAATCGGCTAACATGGCGGCAGATGAAACAGAGACAATTATCGATGTTGTCATTGCTGTAAACTACATATAAGCTTTTGTCCAACATTCTACTCTAGAGGTTAACTCCGCATGTAGATAAAATTATTGCAGGATTGAACAACATCGATCAGTTACTGGTCAGATATTCTGAAGTCATTTGTTACTGGTAAAGAAAGGATTCATTTAGGACGAAACTATTACACAACATTTTCATCGAAAGCTAATTGTAGCACGGACTGTCAGATGACAGGATGGTTAGGAAGTAAGAAATCGGAAAGAATATAAAAGAAAGTGATCGTGGCTAATTTAAGGCATTAATCCGAGATACGCCTGGAGGTATCGAGAGAAAACACAAAAAAATCCTCACTCAGAATAACCGGCCTCGGGACCAAGATTTGAATCTCGGGATCTCTCGAATATGAAGCAGAATTACTAATGAAAGGCGTAAGTCTTAAATATACGAGCACATAAACTCTGTTGCAATTTTATGGAGTATTATATAACATTTTATGCAATAAACTATTTACGAGAACATTTTAAATTTAATCTGAGCTTCGTGTTCAGTAGGGGTTAAATTACACCGATATAAACCAAAATTAAATTCGCGTGACTTTCACTTTACACACCAATACCAAATGTTACTGAAATCCGTAGAGTAGCTTCAGATACGAAATTTTCGGACAAACAGATAATTATATGCAGTTGTAATAATGTAGAACAATAATATTAATATATGTTATGCATCTGGCAATGTACGATGTACAATATTAGAAAAGTCTAGTATATTTAAGAACAAAATCTTTGTTAAATAACTTGAAAGACTTAGAGAAGAATACGGTGAACTAACAGATCAAAGAGGCCAAATGTCAACATTCTGGAAGATGGATGTTGGTAATTAAATTAGAAAAGCAACGTTCTACTCTGGACTTTAATCTAGATACCTTCCAACTTTTGATTCAGGCGCTCTGAGCTGTCTGAATGAATCCTTTCTTTCAGCTAAAATACGAGACATAAAACCCGTAGATCGTTTCACCGCTCTCGACACATGACTAAACCCCCAGGATACGCGTGGAACTGAAGTTGGTCTTATTGATCTCTCAACCATTCTGAAAATAATGGAAGAAACAAAAGGGAAGGCTTGCAAAACGAGGCTTTAAAACCAGCATACAAAATTCATATTAATCCTTTAATGTCGGATTATTCTATACCTACCATCACAACACAAATTTTAACACCACTTTCTACTGCTAACGAAGATCGTGACTTACTATCACACACACAAACGAAAACCCGTTCAGTTAATTTAATATAGTGGCACTTTAATCAAACTAAACACTAAGCAGGCTCAAGCAATCCAACCTGGTTAATTATTAAAAACATTAATTTTGGGACGACTCAAATGTAATACAGAGCAGCCGAAAAATACGTAGAGAATTGTAATTGGAAAATCATAAGGGAAAGGTTCACTTGTACGACGCAGACGTAGATGGGAGAATAATATTAAAATGGCTTTAAAGAAATGGTATATAAAGATATGGACTTAATTCATGTAGCTTATGTTAGAGTCTAATAGCAGTCTTTTGTAAACACGGTTAATGAACTTTCAAGTTTCACAAACGACAGGAAATTTCAAGACAAGCTGAGCGACTATCACATTATAATAATAATGATAAGGACACTTCTATGTAATTTTTATAACAACTGTGTTAGAATTGTAGAAAAAGTCACCTTCTCCAAATTATCTTTGTATTACACAAAATAACAGAATCCCTTTTTCAAGCGTCAACCGTTTATCAGTAACTTTGCAAATTTTATCTAAAACTTCCGTGCTTGGCGACTTTTTATTTAAAACAGATCGTTATTGGTCATCCGTCTAAACACACAGCAATCAGGAAGCCAACGCGTAACAGAACTATAATCCACGGACGACCACAGCTTCGACTTTTTGTCGTTATGCATAGATATAATTAATCATTCGTCCATTTTCAAAAGACTAATCAATTATTCAGTGTTAATGGCCTGCAAAAAACCCCCAAAAAGAACATGATGATACGCATCGCGAGACACTGATTTACGACAGGTTTGTAATATGGGCTACCACGGCAAAAGAGGTTATAGATATGGAGCGGTGTTTTTGGCCCAGTGCAAAGCTTAAATAAGATAGTGTTGAATTTGAATTGGTGCGTAGAATGTAAAATTGGCCAAGATTAAGGAAACAGAACATACCGAGTTTTTTAGCAATGCACAAACACAGATCACATATCAATAAATTCAACTTTTTGAGTTATTAAAATGATTCTTACTTTTGGAGTAAACATATTTTTCAAAGCATTCTTACCGATTTCGTATCCCTCATGCTATTTTATACGACGTAGCTAGGAATAACATTTTGCTGTATTTCGTTGAATATTCACATATCGAAAACCATCGTGAACAAATATTGTAAAGTTCAATCAAAGCTTCATGTAAAGTAGGAGCTATATTGGACCAAGTGAAATTGAATTCGGCACACAGAATTTAGTGCAATCTCCACCATCAAGTTCAAACGAAAGCCGTCGAGTAATTTAAAGCTAACTCACACAGAAGGACCAACGGTCAGACAAACAAACTGAAATTAACACTGTACAGACCACACAAAGACTACCAATATATGAACATTATTTCATTGTGCATTTATTGATGTTTAATAAACTGCATCTTTACTGAGACTTTACGTTTGCATAGAAATTAAGGAAGTGATCAAATTTTATTTTAAGGTAATATCGTAGCATTTTCATTTATTTGTTCTTGTATTATTTGTCGACACTAATCCAAACTCTTAGGTTATGCCTCGGTAAGGATCTTCAGTCAAACGTAATTTATATTCAATTAAGCTTTCTTTTTCAGCACAAGAAACATTGCGTGGAATAAAACAGGAAGATAATACAATGGTGTGCTTTGTTTATATTTGTACTCCATTATCTCTCGCAAAGTTTATTTTTGATTTCAAGTCCTTTGAGAGTTTGCATACGCAGAACACCACAATCGATTTTACGTTCGAGTTTGTATAGCCAGTCGCTAAATTAGCTTAAACGAAAATTCAATTTCACTAACCCAAACTAGGAGCCCGCCATCAACCCTAACGGGACGAGATGCCTCAACTCTGTGGCTGTACTAACTCAAAAAATATTTAGTTACCAAGAAGTAAAATTATAAAAGGAAATTGTTTATAATAGAATATCAGTATTCACCACCAATCATACGTACACTGGTTACCTTTTGTAATGAATACAATTTATAAATAACTTGCTACTGTAATAACACGACAGATAAACAACACTTACATTGCTGATGAAGCACGTCTTCTGTGAAGATTATAAAGATTTAATTCCCTTGATGCGGTTGCTTTGGAATCGAACCCAGGTCTGAGGAGAGGAGTGAGTGTATCCACACAAAGCGACCGAGATCTATCCCTCTTTGGGGTAACATTGTGCGAACAGGGTGGCGGTTGATGGCGTTCCTGGTCTTCCAGGATTTTCCTTCTCACTTTTTCACCACGCAGCCTTGCAACTAACTTCATGTCTACACACAGCATTCCTGATACTTCGCTTAAAACGTCCTGTCTCTTCCACTAGCCACACTTAATAACGCAAATCATGTCAACTGGTGTTTAGTTCAATATCAATCATTAAACTTATTTTTTACCAACGTTTTCAACTGTTCTATTCCTGTGGAAGAATACCCAGGTTAAAATGTGGTTTACCGATGTGTAAATTGCTACAGATTACGCCATAAAATTGTGTGTCTAATATTCTACAAAACTAATTAAGAAAACCATTGTATTCCTCAGTACTTCGTGGCAGATTCATGAAACAGTGTCTAAAATTAGTTCACAAAATTCTTCTATCACAAATTTTTCAGCTCATTATTCATTAATTATTCTATAATTCGACGCTGTTGTTAAAAAAATCTAACAACTGAATAAATTAAATACAAGAATCTGCAGTGTGATAAGTTTTTCAAAAATTGATTTGTATTTGCAAAAAATGAAAACCAAGACGAATGACATAAGACAATGAAAATCACACGTTTTGCAAATACATTTCTTCCCTTACAAACGTTCTGACCCTTGTTGCTTCTCATGAATAAACCTACGTTCAAACCAAACGCAGTATCATAGTACTAGACCATATGTCACGGGCTCTGTGTTGTATTACATCGGATTTGCCCAGCCATGTGTGTAAGCAATGTGCATACGTGTGATGTCACTTTCTAACGATGCCGCTTGTCTGTATGTCTGTCTTCTGTCCGCTGGATCGCAAACAATTAGATTCGTAACACCAAATGGCATGTCGGGAGAATTATGTAGTCTACCGTTATTGGTCCAAACAATTTCATACAACGTGAAACTACAATTTATCACCAACCTTAATAACTTTTAACACAAATTTACTCAGTTTTATTAGGTATAAATTAATTATTACTGCAATTCTGTACAATAAACTTGGATCAGATGGTATGGAAGATTAAAATGAAATAAAATCAGCAACAACGAATTATTCTTTGATCAATAAATGGATGCAAAAGAAAATATACGAACACTAAATTCATAAATAAGACACGAGCTGCATATATATATATATATATATATATATGTTTAACTAATAAAAATACAATAAACAGAACTGGACACAGCATTCACATAAAAATATCGGAACGATTACCAAAACAGAAATCGAATTACAGACCAGGAGGAAGACCAAGGTCATGATGAAAATGAAATTCGGAAGATTGTGTATCTAATCCTTGCACGTTCATAATAATGGCGAAGAAGACGGTTATAATACTGTGTACTCTTTAGAATGATATGCATTTATTGGTTAAAAGCAGTAACTTCTATCAAGGAAATAATTTATCTGTAAAAAGTCTTTAACCGAACGTTGCATTTGGTTAGAAATTCTGCTTCTTGAACTGAAAATCCTTGTTTCAATTCTCGACTCGGAAGCCGCCTATTCCGAGTTGTATCGACGTATCTTCTCAGTTTCTAAAGTCATTCTAGAATATAACTGTCAGTGCAGTGACTAAGAGCTGCGAAGTGGGAGCACGTGGAGCTAAAGACGGGCCTTGAATCAATACCTGAAGCTTATGATAATGTCAGGTTCACACTACACACAGCTGCGAAAGCTGAATCAAACGTGGGTTAATTATTCAAGACACGCAATGGGGCGGCCGTGTTATATTTGAAGGCAATGTCCCAGTATTTGCACGGAAAATGAGAGGATACAACCAAAACCTTCAGCTCTTCGAATCCGGAAAACATAAAAACAGAGTAGAACGCTACTGACATATCCTTCGATTTTACTTGACACCTAGGTTAATTTAACTACGCTCTATCGACTGTGTAGGTTACATAAAGTAAAAATCTAGGACAATAATGAATAATTAATTGAGGAGGATGTGAAAGAGAACGGTCGCAGTTTATTACAACATTCGTCTGGAGGCACTCAGTTTCATTATTTGGTTATTTAACAACAATATAGAGGGTACTGCCATAAAGTGTTGAATGAAATTATCACAGAGTGAATAAGTGAGTATACAGAAACGATCAGAATTTTAACCAGGTTACTCTAGATAGCAAGCCTATAAAGATGACGATAAACGAGATACTATATATAAAACAGATGAAAATCTTAATTTCAGATTAGTCAGTAAATTGACTATACGTAAGGGTTCTAAGATCGGGACAATATTCGGACATAACCTATCTCAGTGTTAATCTTTATAATCTATCAAATGAACATCAGTGGGATTAAAACGGCTAATCTACCATACAAATTCGTCGGATAGGTGGCTGATCTAAGGCACAGTCATTAGTCTATACAAAATGTAGGAAAATATACCAACAACTGATGGGAGGCAACGGATTCAATTTCTATCAGTATCTGGAGTGCAGATCACCACTAGCCGCCAGATAACATTGCATTGCACGTTTAATTTAAACTAATCTCTGTAACTAATGTGGCGTCCTTCAATACGATAAGTACAGTACTTGGTGCAATTAATTTCATTTAGACCTGTATTGCTTAGCAACCAACAACTTCACTGCAGAGCTCGATATCAGAAGATAATGAATTACACTTATGTATTGTTTCCTACGGAAAGTGTAAAGTGTTGCTTGCTTATTTAACAAGTTTACAACTGCATAAGTTACACAGATTACGAATATTTAGTTGATTATTTATTTAAAGTGTCGTTTATTTAACGATGCTGTCAGTATCTAGCTCCTTCAAATAATAGATTAATGTTAATGCATATTTTAATGACGTTCTTTCAACTACTAATTCAATTTATTATGCTGTGCACAACAACGTTGTACCAGATACTACGTCCATTTATCACAGACGAATTACACAAATAAATAAAATGAATCACCCAACTTTTAATTAAATAAATATAAATCAGCTTTCCCTCGTCCAAAGTTCCTGAAAATTTTACAGAAGGGTTAAACTATAGTAATTAAATAGTATAGTGGCCGACATTTGAAAGTAAACAATAAAGAAATATCACGCTGAATAAATTAAAGTGAAAACGAAAAAAAATCTGAAAAACACCAGTCCCAGTTTGGGTGTATCGTTAAATTCCATCCCAGCTCTACGGAGTTATGACTTTGTGTACGTGAGGTAAATAACCTACTTGCATAGCAACAATGGCAATTATTCCCTATGCTGTCACTATTTTTTAAACTGTCATTGTTTAAATGAATTATTTAATCTTGCAATATAACCTCATCAAGAATACGTTCTTGTAACTATGGGTACTACTTTTAACTATATTCTTAATCTCTAATCCAATTAATTAATATACTCTTATTTTTACATGGTAAATTTCTGTAGAACTGAAACACCAGTATCTGTTAAGTTTTCACTCACGATCTGCACACAAACACTAATTTATATGTGTATTTACTAAGAAAGTTTTAACATTGAAATCGGTTGTGTTTTGTTTACATAGTTACGATGAATCTTATGCATGACAGGACGCGGCGCTGCGGTCGATTCACCCAACATCTCGCGTGGATAGCGACCAACTGAGCTAAAGTTTTCCCTCAACTAGCAGCGCCACGATTTCAATATTCGGCCGTTGCGCTATGCGCAGACAAACATTCCCTACTACACATGTCAGCACGTCCCGTCCCCTTCTAAAGCCACCATGCAGTCTGAACTATGACTGCCACGACAATAGGAAATGCCTGAAATAGAACGTCGATTAAACAAAATCTGCCAACTGGAAAATCTACCTGGTTCAGAGAATGTTTAGTGACAAACGAAGTATACACAGAAATACATACACTTAAGTCGAATTAACCATTTAAATCCTAATTGTAACAATATGTACCATAAAATTTAACAATCTACAATTCTGAAATTGTCCCACAGAGTGTATTTATGGGTTTCGTATGGTTATCAGAAGAAACAAAGATATTTTCCGTAAACAGCACTAACGAGTTGATCTTTGTAACACATGTCGTGTTTTATTTCATGGGCAGAATGTTTAATTATTAAGATGAAGTTCAGCTTCAAAGTCAAGGAGAGACTGAGAAAAACACGAACTCACTCAAGGAATCGGGTATGTCCCAAGAGCTGAATAGGAGTAATAACAAAAACTCGCTATATGTGTGTATAGGCTATGTTCAAGCAACGCTTAATTTCACTTTCTGTTAATCAGTAATTATGAAAGCCAGTATGAATATAACTACTTGATCACCTCATAACGTGGGGGAGGGGGGGTGATATCCTACTGCTGGCCTTGTTTGAGGTATTTTATAGCCTAGCTACAACTTTTTTGCAGTTTCCATCAGTTCCTACAGAGTTCCGGGACAGTATCTTAAAACAGGCTACGACCACTTCCGCAATTATTTACATTTGACATATATAGAATGCCCCCAAAATATGTATAGACATTATAATACGGAACGTTAACCTTGGGTGTATATATTTCTTTGTAAATGCGATTATGAAATTTCGTATTTCACAAAAGCAAAGAATTTCTTGATCAACTAAGCGAATATCAACTTCTGAAGGATTCTACCCAAAAGAGTAATTTGCCTCCGGTTCAATTACTGAATGCAATCGTTTGACCTCTTTTTACAAAGGTGTTCACTGCTCTGCACGTTGCTTTTCGCACAGAGTGCTTAATGAAGAGCGATAGACCACTATCATCACCAGCTTCTAACCAAAAGTTAATCGGAAGTGCATAGTCGACAGACTTACGTGCCATCAGTTTAGCTTTCCACCGATGAATACTACATTCCAATATCCTGTGACGGACGTTAAGATATGAATGATGCACGCCACATCTATCACGCACATCATCATTTTCGTTTGTTGTGTGAGGCGGAAGCGATTTGCGGTTCAACGTTCTCGACAAAGTCATGTCCTTAAATCGACCGCGCGAAGACATAAACATCGACCACTTGGAAAGTGGGATCGTAGGTTTGAATCCGACGCGAGGCATTGATGCATGTCAGTATCCTTTTTTGTTCTGTTGTCCTATGTTGCTACAGGCATGGTATAACAGCAACAGCATCCTTCCTTCAATTATGTTATTATTTAAATAACCTCTACTAAAATAACAAAACTTCCTAAAAATCAAATATCAATGACAATTTACAATAATTTGGCGCCGTAATATGATCACTTTATGCATTAAACCGATGTGACGAAACAGATGTGGACATAGATCAATCTTGTACTATACATACGGTTACGATAACCAGCAACAAGACCACAGACGGAGATAAACGAATAACACTGATTATATAATGACTTTAGGATCTTCCAAGAGTTTTATTTTAGTCAGATGCTTCGAATCTCGGCCGTGTAATTCCCTAATCTTACCTTTTTTTACGTGAATTCCTTGGATGCTGTCTAATGCAAATAGTTCAATTGCAGTTTCTTCAAGATTCTATTTCCTTTTCCTCCCACGCTACCCTCTTCCTTTCTCATCTTATCTTTAACCTATTCCTAAATTATCTTTCTTCTTAATATCTTTACAGCCGAAATATACAGATAGGGTCTGATCGGTTATCGGATGTTAAAAAATAAATAACGCACATCACAAAGCGGGTCCTGTGACCAATTGCAACTAGAAAATCACATTCCAGTCCAATGTAAGTTCAAAATTCTAAATGTGACAAGGTAAGATGTCCTTACAAAGTAATCAATGGACCAAAAACCTTTCAGAAGTTAATATTGACTCAGATGGTCAAAACATTTCCCTGCCTTTTACACAATTCAAAATTTCGTTACCGTGTTCGTAACAACCCACCACTGACTAACATCCTGAGACACGACACCAGACAACATCCTCATATCTTGTATCTTAAAACCCATTTTAATATTTTCTGGGTCTTTGTCTCCCAAGATATATCTTCTCTTTAGGTCTTCTGGCCAGAATTTTGAATGCATTTCTTCGCTTTCCTTCTCTGTTCCACGCCATATCCATCTCATCCTCTTTGATTTGTAACATCCGATGTAAAACACAAATTAAGATGGCTTCATTTGTTAAAATATATGAAACCAGAGACGTAAAGACGTCAGATTGAGTGCACTAGGATGTGTTTCATCTGTTGCACAAGACACGGATGTTTTGTCTGCTTCTCTTTATGGCGTAGTTTAAAACTGAGTTGCTCCAAGAACTTTCACTTTAGGTACTAAAGCAAAACAGAAATGACCTTGCTATTTGTGGACTGACAGTGCTTTATTATTAGCGGCCTTGAAATCTGCGTGTTGTTACATTCATGTATACCGCAGAGACCACTCAGTGTATTTTGCTGTGTAATGCTATTTTGTCTCTAGAAACAGAGCTTGTGATATTACATCAGATCTAGCCTCTTTCCAACCACACAAAACGTTCTACACCCTGCACAGACAGGCGGCAGGTTTCCTTAGACGGGTGATTAGTCAACTGTAATGCACGATATACAGAGTGTCCCCTAAACTTTTATGAACACCGAATTAATGAAATGACACTTACTGAATTAGACAATCTATCGTAGGTGTTCAAATTGACCGCAGCTAGCTTTGTGGTACAGTTAACAGCGGTAAACAACTGATTGACAAGCGGCCACCATATTATAATATGTATACATCTTTTTGGGACACTCCGAATTAGTTCGGAAATTTATCTCTAATACATAAACTGAGCACAGGGACAGCGCGTTTGACTCCTACTGCAGAGGAAAGATGGATATAGTGCAATAAAGAAAGTAATAAATAAAGACAGACAAAGAACAAACGGAGAGAGAAAAACAAAGGAAATTAAGAAATGAAGGTAGAACGGAATAAAAGAGAGAAATAAACAACCGAAGGAGCGTTGTGTAGTTCTGGATAGAAGCCTGCTTTCCTACCGAACATATTTAAAAATATTGTGTTGATGTATATGGTACCGAAAGTTTATAACGAAGCGCTGAAATCAGTTCGCGTGTTATTCACTTGTGTATTGCTACGCACAATTTCGGAGCAGAAGTAACATATTCCAACATAAGTGTCGCTCCACCTCACAAATTGGAGCGTCAGACACGTTTCTAATAATGATCTACGAAATTCAAAGTACGAGGTTGGGTTCTCTTCGCTAAGTTTCGTGAAAATCGGTCATCTGGGTAAAAGCTGACATGTACACGCGCATGCGCTAACAAACATCATGGCTGTCTCATTTCTGCTTTTCTTTCCCAAGGAAGGAAAGTATAAAAGAAATGAAAGAAAAAGGTGTAAATAAATAAACAAAAAAATTAAGAAATTATTCAAATATTCAAGAATAAAGGGAGAAAAACAAAAAGAATAAAAACCGAAGACGAAGATGAAAATTAAAAAAGGGAAAAAATAAATGCCCACTGAAAGAAGAAGCTATTATCAGCAACATGCAGACAAGTCCTAATAAAGGAACTGATACATTCAGCAACTCGTCGACATATTTCATTACATTTTAATTAACAGCTATTACTTCAGATTACCTGCATCTCTGTCAGCTCAGCTTTTGCAATAAATTACATCACTTCCTTGTGCTCCGTCCTGCTGACGAGTGGCGTCTGTTACATTGTCGCTCAGGCCTTATACCCGTATACATCCTTCTCATCCCTTCCCTGACGTCACAAAGTTCGCCAGTGCATCGGTAATCGTCTGGACTTGTATCAGGAAAATACACTCTTCGAATCGCAGCCTGCCAGAGGATTTAGGGGTATTTATCAGACTCTGTAGGCAAATCTGATCATGAAATCTTTAAACAAGTCACAGGTTATTGTAGCTATAATTTTCAAAATGACCTCAACAAAACAATTTTCATCTTCAGTTGTCCCATCCTTTCAACAGAAGGGCAGACCGGATAACAGACAAAATGCACAAATAACCTTGTTCAGACAATTGCTAAATGACAGCCTCCATTATAGTAGCTGATTAGTGGGTTAAAACGGAAATTGTCTCCAACAGATGGCTCACCTTCATTTCAGGACAAACCGAAATGTAGTTCATTAAGCCTAATTAATAATCTAGCCTACCTTCCAAAACAGTGCAAATTTACTTGCGCTTTGAATCAACTCGCGTCATTTGTTCATTAATGAAACAGGTGTAAGAGATGATAGAGTAGGTTAGTGTAGCGGTAACTTTCTTGACTTTTTCAAAAGGTAATCGGTCCAAATGTCGGCGAGGCTACAGACTGTCCGAAGGAGTTGTCTTTCTCAGTCACTAAGCGGAAATTACGGTAGAGTACTTTCAAATAGGTTAACAAATCTCTACCAATTTTCAATAGTTATTTATACGACACTACGGTAGAAAACTATAAAAATAATAATATCACAGTGTCCAATAAAAATGCCTCGAAGGTGCGTAATGAAACCGAACTGGAGTATGACTGGGACACCCGTTATAAGAAACTACAGCATTGGTCGTTATGTCTGATTGCGTCAGATGCTGTTTTCAAACAGCTCTAGCAACGCAATCTGTGGTCATTCGTCGATTATGACACTGGAATGAGGCCGGTAATGAAACGAATGTGAGCTGTGGTTGCACACATACACTCCCATAATCACATGTTGTTGAAAAGACGGCTGTGTTGGGGTTAGTCGGACGTCACTGCGACGAAATGCTGGCCGGCCACATGCATGGGCAATAAGCTCTGTGCCTGTGCCTTCAGTCCGTCCTCTCAACTTCGTTTCTTATCCTTCCTTTTCCTTCTGCTATCCCTTTATTTCAAAATTTTACTTTCTCTTTCTCCCTCATATTTACCATCTCCTTTTTATTTTTATTTTATTTCCCTTCATCAATTTTATCTTTAAAATTCTGTCGTTTAAACTTTGTTTCTCTCTTTCCCACTAAACAAATATCTAATCGATTTCATAAAATTTAGCAAAGACTTGAAGTGCTAAATTCAACTCGATCTGTTCATGCGTATAAATCATACGCGGCCAGTTAAAAAAATGGATTGTTATGAAAGATGCATAATAATAACAACTGTAAATTGTTTTCGGACAATTCGCGAAGCGGGAAGAGTTAGTTGGTTAATAATTCACCAAACGCAATTAGCGCCTATTACACACTAATTGGCAGCTGGCGGAGAGAAGTACCCAACAGGTTCGATGTCCTGGTGATTAGTCGAAACAACGAACGGCAGGTTCCATACATAATTTCTTATATAGTTACAGTTCATTAACATCTGCGTGCAGAGTTACAAAGATATTTTTGGACTCGTGTTGTTTGCTTACTCATAAAATATTGAAGGAACACTGCATGACTCAAATCGTTACGTGTCTCTTGTCACTACTGTGGTGACCTATTTAAGTCGTTGTGACTTTCAGTGGTTTCCTTATGGTCAATACGTAAACTAAAATCTAGTAAAAATAACATGTATCAAGGACTCATGTTGTTTACGGTGATTAATGTAGTCACAGTGGGTTTGAAGCCTCGTCAGCTCCAACAGATATTTGATCCTGAAAACGGTCGTGGCCTACTTTAAGGCATAGGTGACTTATACACGGGGGTTGCGTTCCTACAAATCGTCGCGTATACTGAAAACGCGTAAAAAAGTAAACGGGGATTGTCAATGTTATATTACTCAAACGAAGTTTGTAAGGGGAGTGGTAATCCCACAGGGCTTCTGTGAAAACCTCTACAGCTGGCAGGGATTCCAACCTAGGACGATTCAAATACAAAGTAGAGGTTGTGGTCATATAGAGTATTACGATATTTCGTTATCTGAACCGTGGTCCACTGAATAAAAGTCAGAGGACTTCACTGCGCGATGTGTGAGGCAACTCGAAAGGCAGGTAAACTGTTGCGTTAAAGTGAACAATTAGAATAATCAATCTGCTGGTACAAAGTGCGCAAGACCCACACTTCGCTGTGCAATACAGCACAAAGAAAGGAGTTTCACTAAACCTACAACGCAAACTATGCAAAATTTACTGAGTCATTCTCTTTGGGGTATAGGATACGCATTCAGTTTCGTTAATTTGGATCTCGCCATGTACTCTGATGTAACATACGCTAACACCTGAAACGGACCAAGGTAATTCGTTGACGAAAACAAACGAATATGAGATGGGCGGGGCATAACGCCTCATGGATAGATGAAATGTTAAATGCACACAAACTTTTAATCGGAAAGTCTGAAGGAAATAATTGCCCGCCATTTACAGAACTCGAAGGCTCGTTGTCGTATTCACAAGGATCTTGTGCCAGATGAATCCATATTTATTTGACTGGTTCACCTGACACATAGGAGTTCATTTGCGGGCTCGTGTGAAAACGATAACGAGCCTATGGGTCCCATAACCAGCGAGGAATATTTTGATTAGGTGAGTGATTATTCACTTTTCAGAAAAATCAATGCTCCATGAAATTTATCGGTTACAAACAGGAAGTACTTTGTCACTTTTATTAAACAGTATATCAACAAAGTGAGACACTTATATTTTTAAAACGAAATATCATTTTTAAAGTATGTATAAATGAAGACAGTAAACATTTGTAACTAGCGAGAGATGATTTCCACCACCAGATCGAGTAAGTTTTGTAACTGGTACATGAAAGTAGACAAAGAATTAGCTACTGGATTTTAATTAACATGAAAACGACATACTTGTCTTCTTTCACATATGGCGAATTTCGTGGTTCCGAAAGATTTAAAAGCACTTTGTTCTCATAAGTCCTATGCTTTACGCGTGGAAAATACTAAACTACTTTGCCAAAGTCGTACGCTAAAACGACCACAAGCTTGTTAAGTCAGGTTTGGTTATGTTGGTTTAGGCTGAGTTAGGTTAGCCTAGGTTGGGTTAGATTAAGTTCGGTTGGTCATCGGACTTGCCAGCTTCGTGTCATGTGGCGTACCGTGAAAGTAGCTACACTCGATCTTTAAATCCAGTCTCTTATCTCCCAAGCGCGTGTCAGGAACTTCACCACAAAGTTACCCAATCTATTTTATTCTACTTTTCTTATATTATTTGTAATACAGTCAACATCATACTAACTTTACAGTAGTTGACGAAGTTTTGTAAAACAATCTATCAAATACAACTACCACTGTAAAGTTACGTAAATAGACGTTACATAATGAAATGACGGTAATTTCATTGGTTGTACTGTGAATACCAATTCAAAATGACCGCTTCGAAATCACTGTCTTGAGGCAGAACATAACTCAGCAGCATTACGTTTGAAAACTTGGGTCACTGACTTAGAGATAAGTAGGAAAGGTGACGTGTTCAAATTAAGAGGCAGAGAAAATAATGGTCTGCTGAAACGTTACGTTTCTATAACTGCAATTTTTTCCAGCAAAAAACTTACCTAATCTACGAGGATATCGCAACGTAGTCAGTGACCGATGCTTCGAATTTCTCGTTTCCCTCCAATTTCTATATAAACTGTGCTATTTTGTAATACCAAGATGACGACATGTGTATGTATTTGAATAGAAACACATAATTTGTTAAATATCTTACGTTTTATAAGAAATGAATGTAATTTAAGTGACAGAGGAGTACATGAAAAGGACCGTTATAATTTGTATCTTCTCTTGATATTAATTCAACAAGGAGGAAATGGGTTGGGCAGGTAGCTCGCACGGTGGAGAAGAATCAACGAGTGAAAGATGAATTGTACACGCCTCAACTTCGGTTCGGATACCAAATTCCCCACAAGCCTGCCCAAAACAACTTTCATCTTATCTGTTAGAGTTACTAAAGGCTTCCCATATAGGCACACGCCTCATGCTAACCTGCAAATTATTTAAAAGTTCACCCATTACAAAATGAGGAAATATAACATTACTGCGCTAAACGAAGTGTAAAAACAGATATACTTTGTTATTAAAGCAAATATATTTGTCTGTTGTGCTACACATTGCTTGTTTGTGCTTTCACTTTCAATGACATTGCGAACTGAAACTGTAGTTTGAATTGACGCTGTATTCTGAACCACTTCTCTGCGAGGTTTGCTGGAGTGCAGATCCAGCCCATTCGTCCTCCAAACCTTACAGGGATTGCCGTCTACTGTCTCTCTGGTCAGCCAGTCACGTGACGTCTACGGCGAAGGTGAGTTCATCTTTATAATTATTTCACGTTAGGGATTATGGTTATATTGTCATTAATTTTGACAAACGACGTCTTGGAAGACTTTAACGCATTAGAGCGTGAGAATGTGGTGAATGCAATTTTCTGGAGAATGAACGAGACGTTGATTTTATACTATCAGAAGGGTACAGCAAGAGGATGAACTGTGGATCAGGACACGGTTGTGGGAAGAGGTATTACTGAGGTGTGTTTCTATGATTGGCATATAACCTGTTCCCTCAGAACAATGCATGTATCCCATGAAACAGAGAGTGTAACCCACACATCAGTAGCAATACACAGTGGGTCAGAAATAGCATTATTTTGAATGACGCGTACACAAAGTCTGTCAAAAGCAGACGCTGCCATCGCAGTTCAAAACACAAGACCTGATGAAATATACCAACGAGTTTTATGGCAGTGAAAATACCTATGGTAATCTATGTTATTAAAACTCCTTATGGACTAGTAGTTTGATAGAATTTCCGGTGGAACATACTGCCTCCATATCCAGGAATTCTAAGTTGCAGCGACACATACCTATCTGAATAATTAAATAATATTACTGATATGTATGAATTATCATTTCACTTTGTATGATTTGAGGTTTTCACAGCGGTGAGTATGAAGATTTCTGTCTTCTGGGTTGTTGCGCTGTTTGCCAAAGTTTCAGAGGTCATACTGCCTCCGTCATCAGGGCGATGAATCGCAACACAATGCAACAACTTACAAGACAGAAATCTTCATCACTTCACTTGTTAATTATCTGTGTCAGGAATTTCTTCTAAGTAACTAAATATTATCAACGAATTTAAAGAAGTCACGTACAGAGAATTGTGATCACAATTTAATAATTTAGAAAATATAATGATATATTTTTCACAGACGTTCTGTTTACAATATATCTTCACACCCAGTTCAGTAAGAAACGAACGTGTTAATGGTGACCGTATGTTTCTTTAGGTCTCGTACCAGTGTGCTATTACGTTGTCAGTGAAATCAACTTCCAGTTACGTATAGAACGAGGACAATACAAAGTAGTTACAGAATCTATTGGCGGAACAAATTGCAGTCTGGGAACACAAGGTTGTCAGGAAATACCGTAATCCCTGAAAAGGATATTACAACATGAGCACGTTTACTGTAAATTAATTCAATTTAACGATGCTTTGTCAGTGACATTAGTTATAGGTCGATGACTTTGTATGGTTTCTTTCTCTCGTGTATTCATCTCTCGTCCTCCCTCATCTCCTGTATCCTTTTTCACCTTTATAATTTCCCTCATAAGTACTTATAAAAACTGCCTTACTCCTACAAAAACGAAAAGCGTTCTAATTCCATGGATCAGACATACTTCAAAATCTAACAAACTCTCAATGGGCAAGATATCCATCTCCTTTTATGTGACCCAAACTTCATTCTTCATCTCTTCTTACACCTTTGTATCTCCTCCTTTCGAAGGTTTATGATCTATTTTAAGACATTTGGTAGGGATTTACTTGGACGAGTGATTAGCCCATCGCAAGGTCTCTACCAAAGAGATGGGTGAGAAATGGCCGCTGAATTTTGCTTACAAAACATCCCAAAATTCATTACCTTGCCAAAATTTTACATAATAAAACATAATAGGAAAAACAAAATACAAAACTATTTTCTCATTTATTTAGAACTTATCTTGACGAATACATCAGCCTTCAGTGACATGCATTTCTTGGTTTTAATTAGTGCGTACGCATCTTAGTTTCGCAGTATTTATTTATCTCATAAGCGCATAAATTGTTTCCTTTTACGTTGGACAGGAAACAATCATGAACTTGAATGAGTGTGACCCCTGTAAGCTTCTTAAATATATCCAAGATTCATCACCTACGTTATGCAGTTCTACGTTTGAAGGCAAAATCTCAGCGTTGAGAAAACACACGAAAAGTCTGAATGAAGTTCGACGGTCTCCAAAGCGGGAGTCAAAGCTGGGATCTCCGGAATATGAAGCAGAAATGTTATCTACTGAACCATGTACTTCGCTTGAAGTGTTAGCATTCTTGTCATTTAACGATGTTGTATCAAATAGACTACATAAGCTGTGTTGCCTGAAATTAAATATGAGGGATGATGTATCATCTGTAGGCTGGATAACAAGCTGTTAGTGACCAAAATTCCATAGAGACATTTCCTGAAAAGGGTATGTACTCCCTCCTGGAGTACCTGTAATAAATTAATTTTTCGATGGTATAAAAAAAAGTCGCAACTTTAAGAAGGAAACATTCACTGCGCTGAGAGTATAGCCTGTTGATGCTAGAGAACACAACGAAAAATTAGACAATATATGGCCAACGGCCGGAACTCCAAAGCAGACCGGAAGTTGAGAGTCACAGAGTACGAAAGAGATCATCTATTGACCTAAATTGTGACCAGAAGATTATACACACTATGTTATATTGTTACATCATACGATTTCAATACCAGTTTAAAGCATAATAGACGAGTCAAAGTAAAAAATATCTGCTTGTTTCTACACTAGACTTATACAACTGGAAACATTTAAAATCAACAATAAGTTCCTTACAAAATTTCTTGTCTCTTTTACAGGAAACCTCCTCTTATTTCGCATTGCCAGTTTCAGTTGCTGGACAGACTTAGTGCTTTTCGTAAGCTGCAAGCGAACAGCAAAATAATAATTTTACTTTCAATCAGACCGAATGCTCACCGAACTGAAAGAAAGCTGATTTATAATGGGTTGAATTCAAAACACAGTATTGTTACATAAGAAATCGGAATTGAATTTCGGGTCAAGTTAAACGAGTTCAAGTACTGGGTTAGTCCACCTTTTCAACAGAAAGTTGTTTAGCTGAACGCTTCTAAACTAGAAAAGTGGCAACGTTTTCCACACTTATCTCTTGTGCGATTTGAGGTGGGTTGGTAGTCTGCATTTTTATTCCAGTTACCTTGGCGTGTTATGTCACTCCGAAGGAAGGAGATTATAAAAAGAGCCAGCATCAGACAACCTGTAAGACAGAGTGATCACTAGTGCGGTCAGAGGCACATCGCGTGCTTACATGAACGTATAAAGTGGTAAGTTGACAGTGAACTGTGAAAGTGAACGAGCTAATTATATCAATCATTATTACACGCTGTTGTTTTAATTCTGTCTTGTTTTAATTTATAACCAGATCGGCGCTGCAGCTGACCACTCACTCCCATCTAGAGCCGTATTTAAGAATGACTAGGAGCCATACCGTCTCTCCCTCTAAGCGTCTGCATGGAGTGTACAGCTTTACTTTCTTAAATTTTATAATAGATATCTAACAGCTTTGCTTAGTCTCACTTATGTTCCTTAAAACGTAACCCTAATTGGGACAATACTTGTAAGCTTCAGTGACATCAACGTAAAAAGACAAACGAGTATTTTTTTTATAAATTTTCATTTGTTAGGAAGAAATTCTGAACAACTTTACAGCAGACGTGCAACAACTTCTCAAAGACAAACTTTTCCTGTGTTCTCGAATTTTGTTACCAGTCGGTGTACTGTAGTCTTAATATGTACTTCCATGTGAGCTTCGATGCTAAGTGATTTTCCAGAATGGGCACATGTTCCGATCGTGATCACACTGTGTTTGAACTTTCACAGCATTTGTGTAGTTTCCGTTTTCATCGGCCTAGCAACATTGCTGACCTTGACTGCAGTGTCACGAGGGTGGGGGCTGATAGAGTTTATTACACGTGGGTAGACCTGCTTATAATTTCTTCATTGCACCGAATAACTTCAATGTTATTAAAATGCGTGTTAAACTGTACATTATGTATTTATTAACAGTTGATTATGTAATTATATGAGAATATTACTACTGGATGAAAACGTCTACTAATTATGATTAATTGAACAGCATATCAAGAGCAGAACTACTTGTTTATCAGCTCTTGTAAATCTGTTGCAACTTTGGTCAACCTTCCAACTTGCTAACAGAAAAAAAAATTGTCAGTATGGCAAATCATGACGAAGCTATACAAATGCAGATGCGTAAATTACAATTACTAAAACGTATTGAAACTTAAAGGGGTTTACGTCACAACATACAATAACTGAATCTATTTCAACACCTTATAGTCTAAAATTAATATAAAAACGGATGTTTCATATGGTGTTTTGATAACGGTTATTTCTGTTACTTTAACACACAATTCCACCAAGCTGATCTAACTAAGGTACGGCAGAATAGCTCATCAAAAAACAGAATTAAAAACATAATATATCGTTAATTATTAAATTATATACCTTTAATTGAACCTTTTCCAACACCTGTTGAATATATAACGAAATACAAAGAAACAATGCGTGATTATACACATTGTGTAATTAGTCTTGTAACAACAGGTTTGTATACGCAAATAAATAAAAATAATTTCGAATAGGCAAAGTCGTATAGAATGCGTCTGGAAAAAGTGTAGGACTTCAGCACAAACAATCACTCCTATGCGTAACCTAACCAATTCATCTGTTAGTTACACTCTTGTTTTGCTTCTAAAGGCCACATGTATACGCGTCCTACATTGTAAAGTTGGTTGCCAGCTACAATATTACAAAACTGGAACATTACGAGATGCTCAAAATGTGTTTTTATTGAAAATTACATAACTGGCGGTCACTGGAAATCGTGTTTACTTACTATAACATGTACATACTAGAATAACTCCACAGTGTAACGTATATTTAAGCCACAGTAATGGAAATTTATCGAAGGTATTAACGGATACAACTAACTTTCGTCGTTTAGTTTGTAATTCTAGAGGCCAGGTGCAAATGTAGACGAGATGTACTAGGGTTTTATGTACTTATTTCATGGATCTTAACTTTTAAGAGATTTTTTAAACAAACGTAAAATATATTAAAAGATTTATTTTACCCTTCTTAATGAAATTAAGTCTAGGTCTGTGTGGTTAATGACATTATCAGCAGAATAAATTCATAAATATATTGCAACCATTTATTCTTTAAATTCAAATATACACTTTAAATGTTATAACCTTAACAAGACACTACATAAATTAATTTTTAATTATCGTTTAAACCAGGTAGATTCCGGTTAATCTGCCCCTGGATAATTGAGAGTTTACTGTCCCTCATATAATTATTTCTATGATTAGCGATTTTAGAGAAATGTCATGAAGCTAAGAATTGAATCTCATGTTAGATGTGACTTAAGATTTAAGGTTTTCACGGCGGTGAGTATGAAGATGGCTGTTTTCTGGGTTACAGAGTCGTAAATTCTGGTAGAGGTCTATGGACATTTAAAAAATGTTAGCTGCAACCATCTTCAAGGCTCGTCGCACCAGTAAAAGACGGTAAAATTCTATCAGACTACACTGCGCAAGAACCCAGAATACAGCTATCTTCAAACATTAAATTTCTATGACATCATTTAGTGTATACTTTTCATATACATTTTCACTGAATTCTACTAAGTACTGTAATTATTCATAGGGTGGATATATTGTTTTAGTTACGGGTTAATGTTGATGAGGACAACAACTTTTAATCTATCGTTCCAGAGGCTGGAGTTAGGATCATGGTGGTACCGAGAAAACTGCTAAACGAGGTGAGAATGAAGACAAGGCTGTTCATATGTCCGTCTGGGCAGCGTCCTCACACCACGAGTCTTCAACCCACTGCTGTTGCCGTCCTGGAAACGGAACTCGAGGACATCAGGGGTGCCAAACCTTACAGCAAAGTGCCAGGACCTAGAGAGTTGCCACTTGTTGGCAACGCATGGAGGTTTCTGCCTTACATCGGTAAGCGGAGACATTTTTAAATTTGTACTGAGTTTACATTTTGGGCTGATTTCCGAAATCACAAACACTTGTAAAGCATATACTGTAGGCGTGTCTTTCCAGTTCCGCCCTATAAAATTTGTAACAACGAGCCTGGAGTAATGGGAGTTGGTAAAATTCCGAAAGAAATTACCTCTTTATATTTCCCTTTCTAACGAGGTAGACAACCACGCAAACCTAACACCCACTTTCGTGCAATTCAACAGACACGCAAACAATTGAATGACAGGTTTTTAAATAACATAATTATTTTCAAAAAGTCACCCCCTAAAGCTGCATATACAGGCCTGCAAGTTACACAAGAAAGATGAGATAGCGTCTTGTGAAAGACGCAGATGCTTAGCACATAAGCAAATCGAGGAATGTGTCCTTCAGCGCTTGATTACGTCACAACAAACGAAAGTAGTTTTGAATTTACATGGGAGATAAAACAAGGTGTATCTTGCGTGAATAATAACAAATACAGATTATGATGAATGGTCTGGAGGGTGAGGTATGGGGTGATACCCGTAAATAAACCAGGGGTTTTTCAGTACAGCCGAATATCTTTAATCTAACCTGCTCAGTACGTACGTACTAACATATGGAAAGACAGAATACAGAATTTGAAGGTTAAGTTTGTTTAATTTATCTGTCATGTAACAGTGCTGTTTTTCAACTAAACGATTCAGCAAATGTTAAGGAGACTTTTAGACACGCAGGTGTGTATGACGACATTGACCTCACTAGTTCAAGGTGCTGAACTTTAGCTTATGTTACTACGCTCCACACAACCTGCAAAGCTTGTCGTTTCATGTTGAAAGGTCACTTCTCCATCGAGAAGTTGGATGTAGTCATGTGGTCACTTTACAAAGACTACGGCAAAGTAGTGAAAGTAGGGGGTCTGATCGGACACCCTGACCTCGTATTCGTGTTCGACGGCGATTACATCGAGAACGTCTTCAGGAGGGAAGAAGTGCAGCCCCACCGGCCCTCCATGCCCTCACTCCGCTACTACAAGCAGCATCTCAGAAAGGATTTCTTCGGTGAAACGCCCGGCCTCATTGGCATGTAAGTGAGACGACCCGGAGCAACGGTGAGAAGGGAAAATTTGTTTAATGGTCTGAATTCATTTTTAATTGGAAATCCCCGGGTTTGAATCTCGGCCAGAAGACTGGCTATTTGACTGAGACTCTGGTTTTCCTGAAAGTTTATAAACACAATAAGCTATACTGAAATAGACCAGGATTCGTTTGTTCTATATCCTTTCTAATTTATTACTCATAACTATCGTAGGTTACCATTTGCTCACCACAACGTATTCAATTGGAAACGCATAGTTAAATAATCAATCAAGAATGGAAAGGCGTATTCAGAGAAGTGCACATTTTATGAAACGGTGTTATTTGCAATTCTGAAAAAAAAATCTTGCCCACTGGGCACAGGCGAATTAAAACGAACGAGAAAATTACTTTTTAATCACAGTTTAAATACACTAGAGACTGGATTTTAAGTGATGGGTATAAACAGGTACTATTTTTGGATCCCCGAAAAACAGACCTTCACTTTCATTCACTGTTGATAGAAGTATATATTGTTCTTAAGTGAATTACACTACAGATACCATACTGCATAATTAGGCCAAATAGTTAGTTTCCTTTTGTCTAAAATTTAAAATCCTTTCTGTAGTGTAAATGTCGATTGTCTTCTGGGTTGTGTGTAACTAAAAAAAAGGTTTCGTTGGAACGTATCAACTCTATCTTCAGGAGAGTTCACTGCAGCGCTTCTCCTTAATTAAATACATAATCGCCATTTTCCTAGGATTTTGTTAAATATAAATTGTATAAAATACATTTTAAATAATAATATCTAATGGCATTTATATTATGTGGTATGCAGCAACATTTAATCGAGGGGGCGTCTTGGAGAAAATTTATAAAATTCTACTTGTGTTTATTGGAGCTTAAAGACGTGGACAGACTGTCATGTGATGTAACTCGGGTACCAAAGAAATATTTCTTTACTAGAAATTCTATTAGAGCGATGTAGCTGCCCATCCTCTGATTCAGTATCGTCACCTAGTAAGTTTTCTATGAGAAAGTAAAGATATGGGATCCTACGTTTAACAATATGCGAATATCGTCGCGTACGGGACTTAATTCTTTTCCGGGCAGTAGAGTTTCCATAATCCACAATTATCTTACCGCACCAAGCAATTCATATACGGGGTGATTCATTTAACGTGACACCAGGCCAAGACAGCATTCGACGGCAGCAGCAGCGTGAAAACTACCGGGATGTGAGTAAGTCACAACGCACACCACGGTCGTAGCATGCTAGTAGTTGGGTTTCGAGTTACGTGAAACATTCTGTACAACCACTGCAGTAAGATTCAAACGCTTGTGTTTCTCTACCACAGACATGGGCCCCAGTGGGACGAGTTTAGGAGCAAAGTACAGCAGGTGATGCTGCATTCTGGGGCCGCCAGGAAGTACGTGGGCCCACTCAACGAAGTGGCAAGCGACTTCATGACGAGGTAACACGAGCTCAATTAAACAGGGACTTTTTAGTGAAGTTAAATACTACTGCAACTGATCAAGAAATTCCCCACTTTCATAGAACCCAAAGCTTCATTACAGTATTTATAAAAAACCGACAAATAATATTATGAGGTTTTCACGACGGTGAGTCTGAATATTTCTGTCTTCCTTATTTTTCTAAGATCATTTTAATCTTCAATTTATGTCCCGGGCTCGCAATTAGTCTCTTATGGGGTTTACCAACGAAATTTCTGTTTATTTTTTATTGAAGTATGATGCGAAGTACGGATTATGCTACACTAATATGAACCACATTTTATTTTTCTTGTAAGCTTTTAGTGTAGACCCATGATCAATAATGTTGAATAAAATGTCCACGCGAATGATTCAAATTCAAATTTAAAGTTTTCACCATTATCTGTCAATTGTAGCATCAGCTTGGGCAATGTCCACAGACGACATTAAATAGGTGTGCCCCGCTGAAAACAGCTGTGATCGACACCAATATTACAGATAATGACTTCGGTCCCAGAATTAGAGACTGAATTGGTTAGCACGCAGGAGAAAATGACTGCGTCCCATTTGTTAACTCTATAATTCAGTTACATGAACATGGTCTTTGTTCCTGGATACGAAAGACTTAAGGCAAAAGTAATTCTGAATAACGAAGCAATCTGTAGTAGCACCAAATGCATAATAAGGGCGTGCGATGGTATTTAATAGTCTGCGAATTTAAACATGTAAATTTGAAAACTAATTTTATGTATAGTGTGTATATCTGCAATATTAACCATCTGATGTCTTTTTTCATATGTCACTTAGGATACACATCCTTCGAGACGAAAAAAATGAGTTGCCAGAAGACTTCCTTGGTGAAATTTACAAATGGGCACTAGAATGTAAGTAGTTTCATTGCAATATACTTCTCCATATACAGATTAAAATGTTTCTAGCAGCTACAAAAAGTGCTATCATTTTAAGTACGTAATAAATTAAGAATAATGTAATAGATTAATTTAAGACAGTGTTACTTTAATGAAGTCTTAGGATGGTTTTGTAACTGTAATAAAATAGCATACTTATTATTTGTCTGCTACCTGATAACTAATCTTGGTTGTAATACCAAGAGATCATCTTGGATAATATCTTAAATAGGTTATAATTGTTTTCATTCTAATCCCTACCCACGCACTACAGACAACATGATGTGTATCTACTGATCTCTTTCTACGTTTTATCTTTGTGATCGGAAAGACGGAATCAGGCAAATACGAATTACATTTGACTTACAGTATTATTAAAGACGTAACTCGAACACCATCGCTACATAACACAAGTTCGCTGTGACGTCATACTAAACCTGACTGGATATACTGGGTTCAATTCCCGGTAAAACTGTTGAAATTTATTGTCTTATCACCACACCAAGAACAGAAGTAGATCCGTCCAGCCTCTATCCAAAAATTATCACAAACTCTGTCTTTGAAACTTCTACGGCTGGTTAGCGAATCACCTGAGTCGCGTTTGGTTAGAAGAATGAATTACACTTAATTCAATGTCTTTTGTAACATGGCGTAGATAAAATAATACCGTTCAGGTAATTTATATTGCCCGGTAGATTACATAACGTCGTGGTAGGTTTCCAGTTAAACTGTGCCTCGTGTAAGGCTGCAATGAAATTTCTGTAGCCATAGAAAATTAGAGATAAAAGGATAGCAAAGTACCTTGTTTTTTTAGGTAACTGCACTGAACGTTTGATGGAAACAAAAATAAACCATGCAATATTAATGACTCAATAAACCGTTCAGTAATATAATGAACCAGAAGTAATACATAACAGCTGTTAGACGACCGCCGGGCAAGAGCATTTGTTATTATCGTGACTAATAAAAGACCTCCACTTGACTAGCTATGAAAAGTAAAAGTTTAACTTCTTGGTCTAGCATTTGAAACGTAACTTAAAGCAAACCGTAACATAAGTGACCTAGTTTCATGGTTCGCGTGATTGCACCAGGGCAGCTAATTAAATAAAAGAAACTATACTAAACAGTCGGTTCAAAGTCACGCATTACGATCTGACCGCGTCTTTAATTACCCTAACAACATTAAGAGATCAACTCTAACGTGTTTTATTGTAATGATTTCTACAGTTGCTTTACTCCTAGCCGACAACTTTGACTGATGGTTGTAGTTTTCTCATTTACCCAGGAAAATCTAAATACTCTCACTCAATAGTCACAGAGGCTTTACTACTTACACTCCCTAGCTATTCATAATAATCAACCTACCTTTTAAAGTCGTACAATCAAATCAGTATAGAACACATTGCTTCATAAACTGAGAAATATAAATTTGTTATTTCACGAGGCGTTAATTTATATTATAGTCTTAAATTCCTAAAATAAAGGCAGTAAGCTGCTTCGAAGCGTTAGCATCTACCTACAGGTCCAGACGGCTAAAGTTCGCACAAAACCAACATCGACAAAGAAAATTTACCTTCGAACATTTTCGTACTGAGACGAAACAAGCTGACGGACAGACATACACGACTTTTATTCTATACAGATGATGCACAGAACATGTGAAGACGATTACCTAACGAGGAATGATTCTCTGCACACAGCAATTGGCAGCGTGGCGCTGGACACAAGGCTTGGATGCCTGAACAGCGAAATTTCAAGCGATTCTGAAACGCGTCGTATCATCCAGTCGATACACACCTTCTTCGTGAATGTGGCTGAAGTAGAACTCAGGACCCCTTTCTGGAGGGTCTTCAGTACTCCCACATGGAAAAAATATATTGGAGCCCTCGACGTCTTCAGAGAGTGAGTAACATTAATACCGACTTACTTCTCATTCTAAAGCTGAATACAAGGCAACGCTTTTTGATTATCCTACAAAGACCTATAAAATATGTTCGTTGAGGTATATTTTTAGTATTTGTAGCTTAAATACTGGTTAGATCTCCGGGTTTGTCTCAAAATCAGATACACTTGAATACCTAAACGGAATTAATTATTAGACTGTGGTCCTTTGGGTTGTTACGACGCGTATGCTTATTGTACATCATTTTTTTCGGAAAACATGCTACCTCTGTCTTCGGGGTTAAGATATGTAGCTTTGGGGTTGTATAACAACGTTTCGGAGAAACAGACTATATCCATCTTCAAGGTTTAACCCCAAAATGCCACTACGAAACTCACACCTCAGTAAAAACCTAAAAAACTTGTGAATTTCTGATATCCCTTCTCAAACACATTTCATTAATTTTTAATTGATTCCAATGACTGTGTGTATATTAGATTAAGATATTAAACAGACGCAACGTTATGAAGTTCGTAACAATTTAAACTATATATCAGGGGCTTTTAAAGATGTTGCATATCCTGTTTTTATATATTTTCTTCCATATAAGAATATATCTGTGTATTTTTTTTCATATTCCGTTCAACTCATCAGTTGATTTAATCGTCCTAAAACGTGAATCCACTTTAACTACATTATCCAGTGTCAAAGTCTTTTGTATTTGGTCCAGGCTGTGTATGAAGTACATAACAGAAGCAGTGGACCGTCTGAGCCAAGAAGGAACGGGGACAGATGAAGAAATGTCCATTATAGAGAAAATCATCAAGAAGACTTCCGACCCCAAAATTGCCGCAGTTCTCGCTCTTGACTTGCTACTTGTGGGGGTGGACACAGTACGTAGACACTTACTTAGCAAGTATCCAGAAAATTCTCATCTATTGACCACCTGCTAATGATTTCCCGTAAGGGCGATGACTATTCCTTAAATAAGAATAATATGCGGGCAGGAACACAGTTAATTAATATATATTACAGCGTGTATAATTTCCTAAAGGTGAGATAATATTGCGGCATGTAGCACGCATAAGGGAGATAAAAAATGAGAACATTTATGTTGAAAACCCTGAATAAAATAAACGTCTCGGAAGAACTAGGCCATGGTTGGATGATATCATTAAAATTGGTCTTAAAGAAATAGGGCTGGCAAGTGTGGCATACGTGTATTTTAGAATAGAGACAAATGGCGGGTTCCATAAAAAACAGAGAACTTCTTGAGTTTCTGATCGACTAACTTCTGAAGAAGGACTCTGCTCCATGGGGGTGAGTAGGTCAGTTTGTTAGTAAGAATGTGAGGACGTTAGTGGTTGAATGTGATGAATGGCGTTCAAGAAACAGGCTATAAAAACGACATTTTAATAACATAGGGAAACGTGCCGTGTTAAACACCGAAGATGTCCGGATGGCTAGCGAATGGGTGGACGTGTTTCTATATTTATACCGACAGAACTACATTGTACTTTCTCTGAATCTACGGCCACTTGCATGGTAACCAAAACACGTATCTATTTTACCTTTTTTTTACCTTTTTACGTTAGGGGTGGATTTGTATGTAATCCGAGCGGATATACCACAGCATCTGGTACATACGAAATCAGTTCCCAAACATAGATAACCGTATCTTCCTGCCTGCAGATGTACAGTCTCGACCATGTTAGACATTACCTACACGATAAGTGAAATGCAGCGGTTGTAATCATTTTCATATTTTTCCTCATTCACTCTAAATCATGGGTTTTCAAACTTCTTAAAACCTGGGGCTCAAAATCATGCCTTATCGACGTACGGGCTGCAAGGTTATACAAAAAAAATTTACTAAAACACCAAGGCATTCTGTTTAAAATATTACCAAGACACGCCTATTATCTATTACAAAGTTTCACATTCTACTCTATAATTTTCTTTAATAAAATCAGTCGTTGTTGAGATATCTGACTATGCTTTTGTATGTGTAGTCTCTTCCTAACAGCCAATGTACCCCACGCTTGATTGTAGACTTCGTGGTTCGTGCGACGCTAAAAAAGGGTATTAAGTTCTGAAGATAGCGACTCTAGTAGCAAGAAATGCCACAAGGGCTAAGGCGGCGTTTGACCAAACTTCTGCCTTGTCCGACCTGCTCTCGTATCTCAACAATCTTACCTTCGCGTGTGGCTTACTCATAACCCTGATGATGGAAGCAGTAAGCACTTTTGAAACGCCGGTAAATTTCTACCAGACTACACGGAGTAACTTCCCAGAATGCAGTAATATTTCTCTGAACCTGCTTCGAACCCTCGATTACAATGTGGTCAGAAATGTGCCTATGGAATTAGTTGAAGAATTTCAAGAGGGATATTCTTTTACAAAGGCGGGGATTTTGTTTCCATGCATAATAAACCGAATCTGCTTCCTATGTATTTCAACCGCTCTGAATCTGCCTTTTCTTTCAAGCCACAGGCACAACCCTTAATGCTTATTTCGTAAATAATTCATTATTCATCCTGCCATCATTATTACCACAAGCAAAAATACGTGTATTTATATAATTTATATATTTTACGCAGACGTCTATATCAGTGAGTTCATCACTGTATCAGCTGGCGAAGAACCCAGAAAAACAGGACAAATTGTACAGAGAACTTGAAACAGTGCTACCAACTCCAGAAACACCTGTAGATGTGAAGTGCCTAGACAAACTCACATATCTAAAAGCTTGCATCAAAGAAACATTAAGGTAAGTATAAAGTAACTATTTCAAACCCTCGACGGGTTGCATGATCGGGGATCCCCGACAGAGGCAGAGGATTTTCTTTTAACCTCTGCGGTTCGTAGTGATGTAAAGTGTATTATTTTGAATCAGAACTAACTAAAGAACTGGCTTTTTCATTAAGATACGTCAAAACGTCGGATTCCAGTCCCCGGTCAAATATTTAGTTAATTATATATCGCATGTCCTGTTTCAGGATGTACCCTGTAATAATAGGCAATGGAAGGAGTCTCCAGTCAGATGCCGTAATTGGAGGATACAGAATACCAAAAGGCGTAAGATATCTTTAAGTATTCTACAAGTTTTATTGTATCTTTCTTGGCTTACGTAACCATACAGTCGAATTGCAGGGCAGATGTAATTTGCTAATTTGAAACGATATTGGTTGAAAAGGTCGTGGCATATTTTAAGAAAATATTCCAACTTTTGTATTCAAAAACAGTAGAAAATCATGAAAACCTTATCGGAATAGTAGATCCCAGGCTGATTACGGCCTTGCAACTCACTAGCCGAAGAAAGATGGCGATTCTATAAACAGCGAAGTTAATTTTAAAATGTAAAAAATGGTTTATCCTAAATGCATCGTGACTTTGTCCGCAGACACACATCATATTTCCTCATCTCGTAGTGAGCAACATCGAGGAAAACTTCCCAGCGCCTGACCGATTTCTACCTGAACGATGGCTCAAATCCGATCAGTGCCCCCTCACAGCCGGAAGCAAGATCCACCCCTTCGTGTCACTGCCCTTCGGGTTTGGGCGTCGAACGTGTATCGGGAGGCGATTCGCGGAGGCAGAACTTCACATCCTACTTGCCAAGGTACGTCATGCACTCATATTTACACGCAGCGATTATGAACACGAAAGAAACTCATAGAAATTTCCATCTTATATGAAGTTGCGCTTTGAGGTTTCATGGAAACTGACCGACGTTTCAGTGGTGCTTATTGCCTCCGTCATCAAGGCACAGACGGAGACAGCAAGCACCTCTAAAATGTCAGTAAACGTCTACTAGACAACAAGACAATATCCCAGAAGACAGTCAAATTTTTAGCCTACAGACCTTACAAAATTATACGACTTTTATTTGAAACATTTTTCAGGAGGATTATCATTTAACAAAGTACGACAAAAATAATTGGTACCAATGCACGTGGAATATGTAATTGGATAAGACATGCAGCACAAGATTATCAATCGGGAAACATAACCTCTAAAAATCACACTATAACAATTCGGTACATCATACCACTCATTCTGATCTTACTTCTGATAACACTGGGCACAATTCCAAACAGGGCAATTTTCTTACTACACCAATTTCTTTTTATTTTCAGATATTTCGAAAGTACCGCGTGGAATATCACTATGAAGACTTCCGATACAAGATATGCCCTACGTATATTCCAGAGAACCCTCTCAAGTTTCGTCTCATTGAACGACACGACTTACGTCACAACTAGGACACTTCAATGACGTCTCAGTGACCGTCTTATTTACCCACGAAACGTCCTGGGCTTAGGCACGAACATCCAGGATTCTGTGCCGAATGTTCTGCTATTTTTTAAAAAGTGTTTCGAAACGATGGTGAGAATCGTGGAACATATCATGCATAAACCATAATTATTTCAGTCATACAACACAAATGAAAAACATGTGAATTGGGAGGTTGAGATGTAGGTTGGACGATAATGTCAAAGCGCGTCTTAAGTAGGGTGTGAGGATTTGAGAGGATTCACTCGGCACAGGACAGGATGCAGTGGCGAATTCCTGTAAATACGGTAAATAATCTTCGAATTCCATGCAAGGCCATGAATTTATTATCCAACTGAATAAGACTCAGTCTCTAAAAATGACTCAGCTCTATGGAGTTATTTAAGTTGTTATTAATTGTAGTAATTAATTTCACACACACTGCCTATTTTTGTAGTACTGGTATAGAAACTCCGTTTTGTATATTTTTAATGTTCGACCGCTGAAAAAAATTTAAAAACTTATATAAAACGAGAGAACGGCATGAAAGTCGCGAGAAAATCGTGTTCGATTAATCGATTTTAAGGTTATAAAATAGTGCCAGTTATTCAATGTACTTGCCATTCTATTTTAAGAATTAAAATGGAACAAAAACATATTCGCTTACCGACAGCTGCTAAACAGAAAATATGTTGGTGACGAGAGCTTCACTTACCTAGAAACAAAGAGAATGCACCAGTTAGTATTTAGTCTTATCTTAGGCAGATACTAACGTTTCGGGGAGAATACTGTCTCCATCTTCAGGAACAACACCGTTACTTCAACCCTGAAGATGGACACAGTATGTTTCTCCGAAACTATGATATTTACCTGCGAGTCTATATGGAATCCCACAGCAACATTATCATCGATATCCATAAAATTACACACCCACGCTCGAAAAGAAAGAATAAATAGAGACCTAGGACAAGACATAAGGACTTCCGTTTCTCTGAACCTTGGACACAACTTAAGTGCATTGAAGGCGTGTACAAGAATAAATTATCTCCATAATTACCAACTTTAACTGTTTGAATTTAATTAACAGACTATCAATGTATGAATTAATGAGGCAATCCAGAATCAGCTACGGGTTTGCATGCAATAACTATGAAGATTTCAAACACGTGCCCCAGAATTCGACTGGGGCGACATCTACCGGCTAGTTATAGCGTTAAAGCCATCGATCCAATGCTGGTCGGAGGCCTTCGACAGCTCTTGCCACCTATCGGAGAGATGTGCAAACGCTTAGCTTGTAACATGGCAGAACAGGAGTGCCGTAACAGTGGCACCACTGTCAAATTAAGCACAGACTGAGATTAGGCTAGAATTGGTGATAATATTAACTGCATGAAAATAATTGTTCACCAAGTATTTTTTGTATAGATCTTTGCTGTCACCTAAAGTTTCTACATTTAATATAAATAATTCTGGTTACCTACAGAAAATTGTAATATTAAAATGCATTAATGTATTTTCCTTTGTTTTCCTCATATTACCAAATATTTTCATTCGTGAAGCACATTCGATTGGCTATTAATAATCTGTATCATAAAACAAAATTCGTGTTGTTGCTTTAGTTCCCAAAATAGCCACACACGAGCAAAAGCGAAGAAACACCGTGAAGTAGCTTCTCGAAAAGTCGATACAGAATTGAAATTCAAAATTTATCACAAATCAAACACTTTCTTTAAGAAAAAATCATAAACCGCCAGCCTCTACACACTTGTATTTTTTCAGAACTTTCTGTACCTGTTGGCCCTTCTTCTCCAAGACGCTTTATCTGACTACCCCTAAGGTACCGAAATTTTACACGGAGTTTCGCGGGTATTTCCAGGGCGATGGCCCCGATGGTAAAGGAGATCAAATTCTGCCCGTCTGCGAGGCGAAATATCACAGAAGAGAGTCATCCTATTGTTATATTTTTATGCATCATCAAAGGAATCTTAAAACTCTTGTGATAGAATTACAAAATTTACAGGTTTATATAAAATATGAGTCACAGACGGTTAACACCACCATTACTGCCAACATCATCACGACGAAAAGTGTGTTACCACTTTGCTACAAAGCTGGCACACCTGTCTCCCTGTCTGGCGAATTAATTTAACCAGTAACCGGGTGAAAGCATTATATCGAGAGGTATTGATTGCCACCAAACAAAGCCTTCACATATTTCATGTTGTGTTCATATTTCAATAAAGATGCATTGTTCATTTATGACGTGTGTTGTGTTCGTCAGGACAGAGACTAACCAGGGAGGTGTTTACATTTCTGGTAGGGAGCTTGCCCTCCATTCTGTTTAAATGTCAGCGCCTGTTACACTTGTTCTAGCGAGTTCTCTTTACCTCTGTAAATTAACAAACAAACAAACTAACTAACTAACTGAAATAAACCAACTGATAAAATTAAAGAAGGTAATTATTACGGCATAAAAACATAATAAACAAAACCTAACTGATATAAAATAGCCACGTAAACAAACTGAACGAATTAGCTAAATGATTGAGCTAATCTACTTTGTGCAGATCCTTAGGGTTCACCACATGTGTTACAAATGCCCGCAAATGGACACGATTCTGAGCCACTACTGTCCGATACTAGTCCTTCTAGTCTAGTTCCCTAACACACATCTTAATGTTCACCTCTCAAATATACTTCTTGGTTTTAGAGTGACAGCTTTCTAAAAGGCATATCCACCAACATTTTGTATGCACTTAGAGTCTCTCTATAAACCTAAAAAAAGAGAATAATGCTTACAATTATTTTAAAGATTTTTAGCAAAAGCAATTACAGTTCATCAAAATGTGCAGTAATTTATGTAAAATTTACAGAGCTAATGGCGACTGAGTATCAGTTGAAACATGAATCTAACAACAAGAGTTTAAAAGTTGCGTGTCCATAAATCGACGGAGTTTCAGCAAGAAAATAAAAACTGAGAACACACCAGGATACCACTGTGCTGTTAACAACAACGACCTGTTTTATTTAAAAATAACGTTCTCCGTCATCACACGAATTCAAGGCATGAGCCCATTGGCCGTTCTCGTCACATTGAAATTGGAATGTAAAATCCCAAATTGCTAACTTTCGTGGTCACTTTTCTGTCCAAATATAATATTTTCCTGAGAATTTTTTAAAACACATAACTTCTATTCTTTCCTTAAACAAACCGCATTTCAAAGCCACACAAAATAAATGTGAATGTAGCCAAAAATGGGAGATTGGAGGAAACATTAAAACTGATATGAAAAGTTTGATGTTTCCTTCTAATCGCCACACCCAGCGTCTCTTCCTCCCCTCGGACTCATTACTTATACTATGACGTCATTTCATCGCGAGGCGATGATCCCCCTGGATTTCCACATGCAGTTAGTTAATAACAAGAGTTCCAGCATTTACGTAACGACCAGCAATCTCACTCAAAAAGATGGATAGCAGAAAGAAAATTTCTGAAAGCTTCTTCGGGGAATAAACAACTAATGCAGATTCTAGCCAGATTTTCATGGCCTATTTTTTAAGAACGAGTTCTTCAAAATATTCACTTTGGTTGACATAATAATAAAAAACAACAACAGTAATAATAATAATATGCAGATGGCTGTTTCTGCGTTGTAGAGCTATGTAGTCTGGTAGAATATAATGAACAATTCATCACCCTGATGATGGAGGCAGCAAGGACCTCTGAAACGTTGGTAAACTCCAACCAGACCACATGACGCTACAATCCAGGAGACAGCCATTTTCATAGGATTTGTCTATTTTCCACAACTGCGTTTAGGGCGATTGTAGAGCTCAAACAGTCTGAAACACACCGAGTATCTGAAATTGTGTCATTGGGGGCAAAGACTGCCTTCCGTCTTCTTTTAACAGTGTTTTAGAATTTATTATATTTTTCTCAACGACGTCCTGGTGATGCAAAAGAAATTCTCCCTGTACGTGATACACCAGCCATAAAGGCACGTAAGGGGATGCAAATAAAGCGACAGCCATTTCATATTTGTGCATTTGGTGCATTTTTACCACCAGAGAAAGTCACCTGTACTCCACTGTGATTCGATGACACACCGACCCCTACCCCGAGACGGCGTAAACGTAGTGGCTAAAAGGATTATCCTATTCCTTCTTGGAATCGAAATCCGATCATTCAGCCACTCACTGAGTTATCCCGGCTCTCAGCCTTCTAACGCTTTAAAGCACATCAGTGCTACAGGTTGGTTTAAAAGTCTCTGCGCGCATACACGCCCTAGGTGGTGCATGTGAGTTCTGCGTCACGTGACGGTATGGCATTGACCGTGACCTACCTACAGCCAGTTGTGTCGCGTTGCAACCAAACGTTCACGATGAGAAACATTTGTTTTCTGTGGCACGGGGACTTTTAAACCACTTGCTTTAAAATTAAATAACTTCGTATATCAACGATATTTATGAGATGGTAAAGTTGCGTCATATTGTGATATAATAAATATATATTATTTAAATGGTCTAATGTAAATCGAATATTTCTATAAAGAACATCATTTAATATTTTAAATATTTTAAATGTTAATTATTGTAATATTTTAATATTTAATAAGAATTTATTGTGATTAGACGGACAAGATTTAAATAATATAAACGATATTTATCTAAATAGCTTTAACCAAAGTGATATTCGTAATTAAGACGCACTGTGTTTTTCATAAGATAGCAAATTAAGATGTAACATGAACTTTCTGCTTCTGAAGTGTTACAACACCACTTTTACCTCCGAGTCAAAATTTAACCCGTCGTGACTTGAAACTGAAATGCGATCAATAAAACAGGACCACCTGTTTGACATCCCCTGCTTTCTGGCACGCTCCTTATAGCAGTATACAGATCGCGTTACACGAATGCATTAAAACAAACAATCATTCATTCGATGATAAGAGAATCTTTAATTATTGGCATCACAATTTACGTTGTAGAAACGAACTTCATTAATGTGCAAAATAAATAATCTGTGTGCTGAAGACGTTAAGATGGAAACGAATAAGATACGTTTTAAAGAGACAACGAAAAAGGATGATATAAGATAATAAAGGAAAGCGAAGAGAGTAACAGCAGAATGCAGAGAAATTGGATAATTATTAGGAAGCATACAAAACGGAAGGTGAAGACAGTCTGGATGTCGTTTATGAAAATTTTAGACTGCCATATGAATCCAAAGCTCGACTATAATATTTAAACATGCAGTCCATACCGCAAAGAAAACACTCTTAGGCTTCAAAGGGTTAAGCCGTATATCCAGAGTGGAAAATTACGCCTGATATTTTAATAATGGTACCGCAGGTATATTAACTCCATCTTATTTTAGTCTACAGGTTCATATTATTTTTAATTGGCCTGATTAAAACAATTAGTTGTCTTGTCTTGCAGAAATATTTGTTTGCCCAGTACAGAACATCTTTTAATCACGCGGGGAAGGAATTCCGCGAATTTCTGCAACTGCCGTACTGACTCAACACGAATTTATGTCTACAGCTGCAGCATGGCCGTCCTCTCGCATTCATGCGCCACAACACGAACTACAAACTTCATTATCACGATCCACAGCATTCACAAACTTTGGTATCACAAACCAAAATCATCTTCATGATTATAAAATATTCTTCGACGTTTTCTTCACCTGCATCTCAGTCCAGACCTTCACTTTTATCTCCTTTCTTCCACCTTTATTTCAATACATTTCTTCTCCATTGTCACGTCTCTTATAATATCCATATTTATTTCTCTCTTTGTATTTCCCTGCGTTATCGCCATCGTCATCTTGACCTATATCTTAAGTTTCGTTTACATTTATGTTTCCTAAGCAATCTTATTTATTTACTTTTTGATATCAAACCCCTCTGTCTCTATCTGCACCTTCATTTCCATATTTATCTCCACCTTCAAATTTCCCGCTGTATCTTCACCTTTATCACCACCTCTGTATTCACATCCGTTTTTATCTCACCCCCTTGTTCATCTTAATCTCCACCTCAATTTTAATCTCCAGATTTATTTATATTGTTATCTTTATCTCCATCTTTGCTCTAAATTTACCTTCATTTCTGTTCCAAATTTTCAGAATTAGCACTAGAAGAAAAAATGGTCTCTCAATTACTGGATTGAGAACAGGCCCGTACATTCATCAGAATATACCAGTAAACTCTTAATGACATCAGAAATAAATATTCTATAAATCAGCATCGGATACCCAAATTTGAGTTACTGGTGGGTAAGACGGATAGGAACATTACGTATTCTGAGACAGATTTTCTACAATACGACTCGGGCGACAATTACAGGCAATGTTGAGCTGAACACTCAGACTGAATGTTTTGAAGAAATTCTTAAGACTCAGAAGATAAGTTTTGTATTGTCACGCCTGCTGCAGGGATCCAAATCTGGAGAGACAGTTCTGACAGGTTGTACAGAGATTTGTTTTCAGTATCTGTCCAGCCTCTTGAAACGAGACAGGGATTGGAAATTATAATTACTATTTGGCGAACACAACTTCCAATTACAAGCCGACGGCTGTCTGCTCTGAGGCATCAGCCAAAAGCCGAATGCAGTACGTGACAGTTTTAATAAAAGTAATCGGGCGAATTCATACGCGTGTAGGTTTTATAAATGTAATTGTTTAAAAGCTATCAAACTGTCAACAGTTCTTTCATCTTATAAAATATTGTCTTTCCATGTGGAATTTTATAAACATCATGCGATAATTTTATATTTTTATACGTCAAAACACGTTGAGAAATGTAATTATGTGTTGTTGAGGTTTCTCAAATAACTACACACAGGCTACTGTAGTACCTTATAGTAGCATTTTCATATAGTGACAGCAAAAATAGCCTACTAGCAATTTAAAAATATACGCAAAACTTAAAACCCAAAAACGACATATGAATCACATCTCTTAAAACGTTAATCATTCCAACATTTGAGGCAGAGAAGCTGGTAACCAGTTTATTTCTCATTCTGTAGGTGAAAAGACAATTTTTAGTGAAACATCATCAAATAATAATAACGAGGTCTCTCATCATTGAACGCTTGATACAAGAACACCATGTAAGTTCAGTGTGAAATGTTAGAGCGATAAATGCATTTTGTTTCTTTTTCGCTTCGACTACAGACTGCCGTGTTTCCTTTGTTCTTACAAACTAGTTACGAAGTGCAAGAATGGAGCAACACAAGACGAGAGATGTAACTCAAAACTCACTTTTGTTCAAAAAGAGACTTAACTTTACTAGTGGTTTACTCCATCCTTTAGAAAAGATATCATCAAAAGAGTTAAATTGGATTTGTCGAAGTTTGTCGCTTACACAGGTATGTGTTAATTATAATTCTCTGAAGTACAAAATAAATATTCCTAAAACAGGTTTGCCAATTTCATTTCAAAAGGTGAAGTGCTAAGAATAATTTGTTATTCTTTTAGAGCAAATTAGTTCAGAAAATAGGCAATTAACTCTGACCCGCATTTAGAAGCAACGTCAGTCGAGTCAGAAGAAAAGAATGTTGATCTTCTAGTGTTTATGTACGTGATACGTCTATGACATAGTCTAAAATGTATTCGTAATAACATTAACATTTTATTTTCGCTATTACGAACTTGCGTCATTATGAACGTCGAGATATAATGACTAGCATTCGTGTCGAAAGACAAAGATTTCGATCTCAGCTCTAGTACCGGCTATCTGCCTGCCTAATGTGTCTCGTGGTTTTATTTAGTTCTTCCAGCTAAATAAATTAACAATAATATAACTTATTTAAATGTTCGTAGTGCCATTTTATTTACAATACCATACATCTAGAAGAGTTCTACTTTCTCACATTCTTACCACCATAACTCGATATCTTGAATTACTTAATTGAATTTCCACCATGCTACTTTTAACCCTTTAAAAAGAGAGGGGTTACTTAAAGTTGGAGGAGAACTAACAAAACCTATGACGAGATGGCCGGCCACCGGTCCACCCGGATGCATACAGACTTTGTATAACATGCAGAGCTACTGTTAAGACAGTTGGTACCTATGGCTACCACTGGGCTTTAAAGAGTAATCTGTTTCGCTCTTATGTGTCAGTCTTGTTCTATTAGTTAGTGGAATTTCCTCCGCAACAGATATAATATATGACAGTTAACATAAAATCTGAAGATAAGCCAAGCTTCTGAAATGGAAATGCAAATCAGTATTTTATCTTTGAACTCAAACTGCCTAGTAGTTTTTAAGACGACCAACTGTCACGCCATGTTTATGGAGGGGCTGCGTGAACTTTATCAGGTAACTTCTCGTTCTTATTTATACGACCCCTGTGACACAACATCACACATCTGCCCATCACAAACACAACTAATTAAGTTAAAGGCCATGTCTCGGAATGTGGCAAACTTTGGCCCACGGCCGGTCCGAAATGCAAGTCGTTATGTTTCAGTTACTAAGTACCAACGCAACAAAATAAGCTATAATACTTTGTATATGTAGTTTTTTCATTTTAATAACGTTTGAAATGTATTTCTCAGCACAAGTAACACTTTGGAATAGAACTGATTTCGAAAAGTTAACAGTCACTCTACGAACAATAAATTTTCCGCTTTGTATGTATCCCTGACAAAGATTCATTGCAGTGCTCGTAAGAGCTCGATACTGCACACTATCCATGAGGCATATAAACCCATCCACACCCTGACAATCTATTTTTTATGATCCAGTTCCCTATCCACGTTATTCATTCAAATAAATTTTTTGTATGTATTTATGTCAATTTATTCCATGCTTGCTATATGCCCCGTCTATGTCAAACTATACATTTTATTCCTGTAGAATTTACAAATGGGAGCCGAGATAGCTCAACCAGTGACTAGCTACGGGCTGGACGACAGGGGTTCGATCCCCGACGGGGGCAGAGGATTTTCTTTTTTAATTTACAAATACAACACCTCAGTTTTCTCTGACTTCATACAACTGTCTGCATCCGTGCTATGCATTTGAAATACTACCGGTACTAATATAATGGACAGCCCTTTAATTTCGCATGATAAAATTACACTGTTTACAGTAGATCTCGTTCATTATCGCAAGGCACAAAAATTTTGTTTATCAGTAAAATATTGAAATATTAGGTAAAATACGGGGTAAAAATCTTCATTAAAATCTCACGAGCTTGCTAAAGAAGGAACAGCAAAATGTAAAATATTTTGTGAACAGAATTAAAGTAAATTATGTATGGCTGCAGGGGATGTGTGAGTAATGACGTACATGCAGAAAATAATATTCAGTATTCCGGAACATTACATTAAGAGCCATGCAGAAAATAATATTCAGTATTCCGGTACATTACACTAAGAGCTAAGGTAAAAATTATATTTGCAGGAAACACTGCAACATCTAAGTGATGAAAAAAGTAGAATAAACAGAAGGTTTGAGACCATGAATCTGTAACTGGCTACATCTGAAATGAGTCAGAAGATGTTAAATTTACTATAATCATGACAGTACAACAACATGTATCACGCAATCAATCTGTCAATGATCATTGTTGCAACTGTTTTTTGCTTACCCTAACTGAACATTTGATAAATGTTTTAGTACCATTGATTCTTAAGTTACTTAATGAAGACATTTCAAACGTAGAGATAATTTTGAATCGAAGACGACTCGAAGATACAATGAATCTTGAGATAATAAGAAATTGGGAAGACATAAAAGGAAATCAACACTCTGTCATTCCTGAGTACCAAGTTTGGGGCTTCATATCCGATGAGGAACTTCTCCCTTCTCGGAGTGAAGTCATGGAGTAATGTAAGACTTTTCCGGAATTCCCCTAAACACTGAGTAAAACCAAGAAAACTCTCTAGCTAACATACAACACATTTATTAACCATGGAGCTTTTTATTTCAGTCTATAAATTCTAATAAAGAGAAAAGAAAAATATTTGATAATAAAACAAGCTTTGACACAGCTCAGTATTATATGGAAATCGTAATTATAATGGGTATAATTATTTTGAATATCTATATATTGTAATTATACTTTCGGATCCCAAATAAAAAGAAGTGTAACTAGAAGTAACAAATTCTTATAGAAACTAAAATCCTTTTCATCTCTTACATTTCAATACGGCAAATTCTCTGTTCAGTCTTATACTTGCAAGATGAAACGTCTTCTTTTGATCTAGAACGAAAGTCATTATTCACAGGTGCATGCCTTTGTGTTAAGAGCAATATACAAGGAAAACTCTTATTTCTTGATAATGTTCTTGTACTTTATTAAACAACTCCACTTTATATGAGCGTTGTGTTTTAATTTTCGACAAACAAAGTCTTTAATATAGCAGCGCGTAAACATCAATAGTGAATTTAAATTCAAACAAAGTGAAATTAACTTACACCCCAAAGTTAGAAAGCGGTAAGGCATTTGCATTTGAATTACACACACACACTGCTGTGGACTTAGCCTAAGAAATAAGTATAAGCAGACGGAGGTTTCTCGAATGCCTTTGTTCTGTTTCGGTAGTATCAATTAGTCTAACGATAAGTTGCTGGAGATGTGGGTCGAGACCCTGTATGATAAGCCATGATAGACTAAACTTCGACAAACAGTGACATAATCTAACATAGCGGACTGGAGTTTAATCCGAGGGGATGTATGGAGGAGACATTGGAAGTATTCATATCGATACAACATTAACAAAAATATATCGCGTTAATACCAACAGTATTGTGATTCTAATTCTAAAGAGACGCTCATATATTTCCGTAATTGATTTGTAATTCATTCTTTCATAAAATAACAAACTAAGAAATGAACAGAGATGGTAAAATGAAATTTTTTCATAGGTTTGGAACTTGGTTTTTCGTATGAGGGACGAATATACATTGAGGACTTTCAAGTAAAAGGTCTTACGTAGAACATGTGAATGTATAAGGAAGAAAGTAATAAGAGTATAAAAAATTCTATTATAAGAAACTTTATAACTGAACGTCGGTGCAGAAACCAGCACAATTCCACTTTTGAGGCTTCTTTTACGGTTTCGCAGAGAAAAGAAGATGGAGGGAGATATTTGTGCTAAAACGTATTGATAATGTTGATGGTACACAAGAGATACATAAAGAAATATCAGTTGTGAATTTGCAACAAGGAACAGGAAAACTATTGCTACTGGATAAACATTTTCCTATTTCTTGAATCTAGACCTTCAATTTATACTCAGACTATTATTAGGATGGTCAAATCAAGGAGGACAATTTGTTAAAGCCACAGTTAATAATGCATACAGAATTTTGTCAGAAATCCTGAAGGAAACTGACCACTTTTCTCTCTGGGAGGCAGAGGAACGGACTTAATACTAAATTGATTAGTAAGAAAATGTTACACGAGCGTAAACTGGATTCATCTGGCACTGTATACGAACCGGAGGAGGCGGGATCTTTAAAAACAGCAATGAACATTTACGTTCCATAAAATATACTTAATTAATTCACCAGCTGAGTTACTACTAGCTTAAAAAGAAGGTTATCTACATTTCCGCTAGGTGACGGCTCAGTGGAATACATAATAATACGCAAAGAGCCACAATGAACCAACTGATATAAGCTTAAAGGTAAAATACGTTTTCAGAATTGTTTATTCAGTATGAAAATATTACCATTCCAGAGTTATTTCGTAAAACAGGACTAAACAATGAGCTAATTTTCGCGTCTAGTTTAATGTGTTAATGTTTTCCCAGAAGCGTGGTAATTACAGCTCACCATCCGACAAGGTCGTTTATTAATTTCAGCGTAATAGTTCAAATGAAAACACTAACTACCCAACAACATCGATATTCAGCTTTACATAAGTGCAAAATGATCCGACCCATACAGTTTGAAAAAGTCAGGGTCGAAGAACAGATTGTCCACACATTATTTTCTACTGGTCATAGTAAAACCAACTTCTGGAATTTTAACTACAAAATTTAATAACACTTAAATATCTTTAGAATAAGAATTTTCTTGGATATTATCCATCATCTAGTAAATAAAATTTGAAAAACGACGTTTCGGAGATGGGGCTCTAACTCCGTCTTCAGGTTCCTACTCAGTTGGGCCCATTAGATAGAGCTAATCCTTATCTACGGGATTAGCTCTATCTAGTGGGCCCAACTGAGTAGGAACCTGAAGACGGAGTTAGAGCCCCATCTCCGAAACGTCGTTTTTTACGTTTTATATTTTATTTACTAGATAATGGATAATATCCAAGAAAATTCTTATTCTAATGATTCATCACCATCATCAAGAACTTTTAGATTTGATATACTTCAATATCTAGTGGCGAGGTTACTACCGGGTGAGTTTGGAAGAAACTTCTGAATGCTATTTTTTAGTGTGAACCAATAACATGTCCGTCAGAGGCTCCCATCTCTCACCAAAGGTATATTTCAAGTGAGGGTATGTGACAAACACTGTGTAAATCACTTACCAGCGAATCGTGACGTTAGGTACAACGACAATGTTACCGGTTTCCTTCATCAAATTAATACCTTTTAGAAGTCTGAAGTGTTCATTTCAAATACTTTTAAGGCAGATTTTACCCTCATTTAGTACTAAGTAATCACCGTGTCTTTTATATTCCAGTTTCAATTGGTCTCTCAAAAAGCCTGCTTTGCATTAACATTATTATAAAAACAAGTTAAGAAACACACGCAGAGCGTAATAATTCTGACATGTTGACCGGACTTTGAGCTTTGACATTTAACCAAAGTAACTATAGTAACCATGACAACCCAAATATCGTGGAAATTTACTCGGTGCCCTCTGAGCGCACGACGGAACGATTTCAACAGGTGTTCCGCAGGGACACGAATGAACGTACTAGCAAACCGTTCGGTGGAAAAGACCATCTTTGATGCACTTAAACCAAGTGAGTACACAATTCAATAAACCCAAAATATGTATCGCACTGCAGTTTTATTGAACGTGCGGATACACAAAATAAAATTAAACATTCTACCCTCGAGACTTCATACATCATCCAGCATCTAATGATGATACCGACATCTAGCGCACGCTAAAAAATATAACAGTTTACTAAGGATAAATCAACATTTTTCTTACATGCTTGTGTTTTAAAATTTCCTACCGGCGTTAAAAATACAATAATCCTTCCATTTTTTCCCCCATACAGACTACACAAGTTATTTTCACTTAATTAAGATATCGTCCAAATATATTTTTGTAAACTGAATTTAAAAATCAACACCCCCTTGGGGCGATCTAATATTATAGTAACTTATTTCACGTATTGCAAAGGGACTAGACCATTCAGGTGTAATACAAAAACTGATGAAAAATTTTATCATCATAAATCGGAGACAGATTCTGGAATCTGATTTAGAAGCCGATTCCTAGGAATTCATCTAGTATGTGAATGTGTAATCTGGGAATCTTCCATATAAAATAATCGTTTCTGTAATAGAGTTTTCAATTACAATTAACAACCCGAGGCATTCAACAACACAGAGAATCCATCAGTAGGGAAAAAAACAAACAAAAAACAAATGTATCTACGCACAAAGAGTTTACGACAAATCTCTACATGCTAGTTGTTCATCAGCATTATCATCGACTAGACCTCACGCACATACGCCATTTTTTCACCCTCGAAAAGTTTTGTAGACGTACAAAGAAAAGAAAGTGAAAGCGTTTTATTGCTTTCCCACCGTTGAATCTAACGATTTCTCATTAGAAACGAACTGCAAGTTAAACACGTCATCTGCAATTTACATTGAGAATCTGGTCTAATTAATTTGAAGACATTTAGAGCAAATTTAGACATCGATTCCTTATCGAAATCAAAGGAAATGTTAATTAACGTAACTAATCAATTAATATTTTACCCTTACGTAACGTCGCTATAAACGTACTTATAAAATTGAGATATTTATTGTGGAAGCAAAATAACTCTATTTTATTAAACTATAATTTCCAGGGAAGTTATTTTGTAATAGCGGTAATATAAAAATTCAAGAGAGTTTCACATTTAGAGAATTTAGCCCCTGTGAATAAAATGTATTTATCTTATAAAAAGTAATGTTCTCCCTAATGCAACACTAATCATTCAGTCTACTTCTATTTATCCCAAATAAAAGTCTTTGGCTATAATGTATCTATGCATTAAAGTATCCGGCAAACCTATTCTTCTCGATTTAATCCGCTAATAAAATCCGGCAAAGAATACAAATTATGAAACCCTTAGATATGAAACTTTCCCTCATGCCAAAATAGTCTCCTCAGCAATTCGTTGCAAAGTATCATTGACACGCAATACTTTAGTGCAAGAGACCAAAATAAATAAATATGGATGAAATAGGACAATACACCTTCCAAGAACTGTGAAGGTGAAAAATAGGAATATTTCAGAAATACG
>NW_019060145.1:241522-283889 GCF_000696155.1 Zootermopsis nevadensis | reverse complement strand
CTATGGTTACAAGCCAAAAGGCAAACGCTGATACGGAGGCACAAAATAACTTCCTTGAAGTAACAAGACGTGTTTCACGGCTTAGACATCCGTTCGATTTTCGCCTCTCGTTCCTTGACTTTGTTGGTTTAACTAATCCAGTACAGCAAGAAAGTTAATTAACCTTAGTACAAAGACTTGGTGTCCTAGTCAAGTTCTCACGTTCTGAGGTCCTCATCGCGGTGAGTATAAAGATGGCCTTCTTGTGGGGTTCTGCACCGAGTAGACTGGTAGATGTTTCCCGACGTTTCAGAGGCGTTTACTGCCGTCATGATCAAGATGGTAAGCAAAACGCGAGCGAAAAAGTAGTTTGAGATATAGGACCAGGCAGGACAAGGCAAAAACTTGTCCAATTTCAAATGGCAAAAGTAGTTTGAGATATAGGACCAGGCCGGACAAGGCAAAACCTTGTCCAATTTCAAATGGAATTTGAGGTTCCCATCATGCACCTCATTTCCAAGACCTGAAGTCATGATAATTAAGAGCACTTAAGAAAATCCAGATACTTGATTCAATAATTTACAAAACAAGGTAATATCACTAAAACGTATCAGCATGGAACTGATACTGGGTATTCAATGTAAACTTTACTAACAGTAATCTTGTATGAATGATTAACAAAATTTGTGAGAGAAGACATACAAATTTCACCTCTAATATTATAATATTAGTACGTAATGATTGTCTGCATTTGCTAACACTGTCGAAATATGCTAACAATTTATTTTATATTGATTTTTATTTCCAAGATAAATATCTTTAACTGGAGTTCCAATTATTAGATATCAGGGAGTCAGAAATGACGTTTATTTGAAAAGAGGCTTGGATATTGAAGGAGAAGATTCTCAATCATGGAAAAGATAAAGACGGGGGGAGATAGATAGGAATGATGGGAATTCTCTATCAACCCATTCCCCTGTTCTGTGCGTTCCATTCGCAGTCGTCAGATCTTTCGTCTTCTGGAGAAGCATCAATTACACTAGAATCGATAGCGAGACACTCGTTGGGTCCAACAATTCCTGCTCGCGAAACAAAGTAGCATCTAGAATTACCATTCGTGGTTACTAACCGGAGTCGGCGAAGTTCAGAACGCGCAACGCAGCTTCAACCTGTTTCTGACAGGGGACGTATCTTTGCAACAACACTGCTCATTCTTATTTAAATTGATTTTAAATACATAAGTTATAGGAATTCTTTCGCTTTGGCAGAGACAGATCTTAATATTGTCAAATTTGGTTTGTGTGGGTTACTGTAATTTATGTAAGTAGAATAATGCATGATGGTATTTTTGAATTTGTACTGTTTTGTGTTATGTCTCCCTCTGTATGTCAGAAATTCAATAATATTAACACAACTGCCACCTGTAGAGACTTTTGTATCCTTTTATTTTTATATTAACTGGTATACACAAAAATTATCTTGATTTTGTCAAGTTGGTTGCATGGTTCAGTTAGATTGTACAGTTTAACTCGTGAGAGGTATATAAAACTGGAACAGGAATAGAACGTTTTGGTGTGAGAGGTTTGCACTATCAATGCTTAATTTAATAGAATTACAGAGTTTAGTAACTTACGTAGAAATTTAAGTCTGTTAAACTATTTTCATTATTACTCTTACCTGAGTTATATATTTAGTTATTTTGGTTTGGTTACTAATTACATAAAAAGAAATAAACAAAGATAAATAAGGAAGGAAATTCAGTAGAGTAAAAAAGAAATACAATCCAATCTGCCAATGATAACAGGGGAAAAGTATCTCGACTAACTTCACCACAGAAGTATAAAGTGCTGCATTTTCGAACTCATTACTTAATTGCACAAGAGATATACACTCCATCTGGTTGGAAATAATAAGCAAGATCACATCGCTGTGTCGTTCCTGGTAGTACGGAATACCAGAGCACAATGGTATGCAATTTCACCAAGTTCACTTCACAGTCAAGCAAACCGAGTTATAACTGTCGAAGTGAGTAGCGCTCGAAATGCTGTATGCAGGTCAGATGCACTTTAAACGGAGCAGAATTCAATTACTTTCATGTGTAACAATTTTACGGGCCAGAAAATAGCAAGTAATTATTCTTCAACGGTGATTTTTCTGTTACAACCTGACCTCTAAACTTCTCAAAACACGGAATGAGAGGATACCGAGAAAACCCCCTGAAGAGGAACGGATACAAGAAACTTTAAATGAAGGATGATTCTCATTTGAAAACTTCAGAGTGCCGGTACTTAATTTAAATTAAAAATAATAGTAAGTTCAACAGGGCAACGATAATGCTGCCCCTGTTCCCAAAAATAACATCATGGATGGGGGGGGGGGGCATAGAGGGCACGCAGATGACGCATTCAAACATCCACGCCATCTAGACCCCTACCATTAGATCGGGGCTTGTAGTTATCTACACGCTACCATTGCTTTGCCTTCGAGAAAGGGCCAAAATAAAAACCAACATTTTAACCCTTTAAAAGAGTTAATTGATTAATACCTTTTAAGGACATAATTTCTCTTTCGTTTTAATAATGAGATTTAGTTGATGTTAAATTATATGGTATATATCATTGTAATTTAAGGGACTGACAAATTTGTATTTAAAAAGTGAGGTAGGAAAGTACCAAACTTATTACCTACATAACAAATAACCACAATAATTGAACTACGATAACCCTGCCCTCTGTTTCAAGTTCGTAAATTCTTTCAGAAATTCTTTTTTTCTTCTAACCCTGTTGTCGGTTGTTTAAGACTGCCACCAGAAAACCCGCTATGAAACTTTATAACTCTCCTTTATTTCCAGAACTAATTTCTAAAACATCCATTTAAATGTCAGAGCCTCATTTACACGTCTCGAAGAACTAATTGGGTGCTTGAAAAGAGTGTGCTGGAAACACTGTCTGGATGTTGGTGACAATATTTGGATTGATGAAGAAGCAAATAACAGGAGACTCAAGATAACTGCGCTCTCAGAAACTTTGTAATTTCTAGTCTTCATCACAGCGGTGAGTATGAAGATTTCTGTCTTCTGGGTTGTTGCTCTGTGTAGTCTGGTCGATATTTACCAGCGTTTCAGGGGTCATACTGCCGCCCTGAAGACGGAGGCAGTATGACCTCTAAAACGTCGGTAAACATCTACCCGACTACACAGCGCAACAACCCGAAGACGGAAATCTTCATCGCCCTGATGACGGAGGCAGTATGACTTCTGAAACGTTGGTAAACATCGACCAGACTACACAGCGCAACAACCCGGAAGACGGAAATCTTCATCGCCCTGATGACGGAGGCAGTATGACCTCTGAAACGTTGGTAAACATCTACCAGACTACACGGCGCAATAACCCAGAAGACAGAAATCTTCAGACTTACCGCTGTGAATACCTCAAATCCTTCATCAAAGATCATTACATTGATCAAAACAACGAGAACTGGGTTATATCTCAAAGTTTCAAGGGAACACTGTGCTCCCTTCTTTAGTAACAGTTATACTGTAAAGCCGATATTTCCGAAGGAATGTTCTTGTATTTTAACAGCGAACACGGATTTCAGTAACCATTATTTGCCTTGGATATTCGGAAAGCAGGAACGAAGTCAGGCAGAACATCCTCAATAAAAACATTTTTCCTCACGTTATCGGAGCAAAATCTTTTATACTATGTACCTTTCCTTTTGTAAGTGCCCAAGTCTTCCCTTGAGTAGACTCTAAAGCCAAAATAAATATTTGTGGAACTCTTTCGTCGTTTCCATGGTAACTGCGTTTGCAAAGAGAATCTATTCGTTTATAAATTCGCAGTATATTTTCGTGTTATGGATTTAAAACAGAAGCCACTTACCGACATAGATGTACTGGTCTAAAGTTTCTTAATATAAGACACTTGCGTAAAAGGGAACAGAACAGTTATATTTAATCCTGTGCAATAAATAATGTCAGAAATATTAACATTGTTAATTATAAATGTATTATAAATGTTCCAATTTTCTTCTAACAGCCTGTGTGTCTGAAAAGTAAAGTATTTTAATTACGAAGGGGAATTAAAATAAAATCGAGGAAGGTGACATTACGATGGTTTGTTATCAAAAAGGATAACGTAAGATAAGAGATTATGCAGTCACTAGACTATCAAACACAAAGAACTGAGACATGGCCACGGTCCGAAACGTCACACATCTGACGACATCCAAAGTAAACAATACCGTGTCCATATAATCATTGTTACAGGTCCACAGAATATCGAAAAACATTTTAAGACTCCCAACGTGAACAAGTTGCTACTCACCCGTTCGGGAAGCTGAGAGGGACGGAGTGGACAACCCTGAGCGGCTCCTTCATCATGTGACTGAGATCGAATCCCGGCACTAGCTCCTTCTTCCTGGTCGACCGTCTTCTGGCGTGTGCTGTGAACACGCGGCGAAGTTTACCCTCGCGAGGAGTCTGACGCGCCTCTTCGTCCTTTGAGAGGGCGGTCAGGTCTAAGGATGATCCTGATTTACAAAGTGACGCGCCGACCATCATCCCCAAACACTTTTTGGGCACATTCACTTCCAGCAGTGCACTGCGAGGCATGACGCGCAGGTTAGTGTCGCCACTGGTCATCGGAAAGCGCGGATCTCACTGCTGACAGTTCACTGCGCACTTGCGATTCAAGAGTACTCTAACCGATGGTATCAATCGCTTTACTTATTAAAAAAAATTAAATTCATAAACTGATCTGGTATCAATCGCTTTACTTATTAAAAACAATTTAAATTCATAAACTGATAGCAGAGATTAATATCTGTCGCATATTAGAGTTAATAAATAAGAAATAGTGGAGAAAAGTGACATTCACAAATAATTAATATTTTTACCACTGAAAGATGTAAACAAGAAATTAACGATTAAAACTAAAAGATTTTCTTTAAAAATTTCACTTATATTTGGCGTTTGTGATTCCTTCACTTATTCGTTTATTTGTTTTTATTATTATTTTAACGCTGACACTTCACGTAGATGTTGTGACAACTATTCGAGTCGCTTCTATTAATTATGTTGTTTTACTGAATCAGGAAGAAATTCAGTTATTGTAAGGACGGTTTTAAAATCAAAGCGATATATTTCAGTGTCTTCTTAACAAGTTTCACAGATGTTTCAGTGCACGATTCTTTCAAACACATTACTTTGACGTAGTTCTCATACAGTTTCTTACATGAAGTTCTAATATCACATTTAGAATATTTTAAGTAAACAACAAAAATTTATCTGACTGAAGAACCCAAAGCTGGAAATTTTGGGCAGAGAAAGTGTAGTCAGTACAATACGGATTAATGTTCTATAATCTGCATAAGAAAAACTAACAAATACATTTAATCATAAACGTTGTGTAGTTAGAATGGAAGAATTACATTTCCATGTACTATCACCGATATTGAAGTATTCAATTCTGAAGTCAAAGTCCAGTTTCTCAGTCACGAAATCTTTCGAAATACAAAAAAAAATTACCTCATTAAGTAACGACGGGGAAAATCAATTCTATTTTAAAAAGAAAAACCACACACACACGCCATTTTCTATACAGAACGATATTTTCAAACACTTTTCTCTATTATTACACGAAATAGTCAGCACAATTCAAACGCCAATACTATTGTGTTTGTGGAAAGAATACCTCAGCACCAATATAGAAGCAAGTTTAATAGCGCAGACCTTGGTAGCAGATTAAACACTTTCATATAATCTCGTTATATGTTCATCTGCGGTCAATCAACACTCAGAAATGTTAACACGTTTATGAGGCAGAAATAGCTATTTGAATAACTCCAGACCACATACAACTCTCTCTTCTGTTCCCATACATACGATAGAACTATAAACTATCAGGATAAATATTATCATTATCTGATATTTTAAACCTGAGGTGAGCCAAATTCTATGTTGACCTTCACACAGGGTTGCTGAAATTAGTAATGTAACAGCACAATAGCCCACACGCAGCTATCATAATGATACAATGTACGAAGCTGAGTATGTTGATAATGTACACGGTCTTCTAGGCGTAAATCGATTACGTGTTTTTATTGAACTGGATTAACTTACGCTGACTTATTTATTATTAGGCTTACAGAAAATTTATGCAAGTGGTGTAAGCGAAATGCATAAAAGTAACTTATTTTTCTTGAAATACTCAGATTAATTATGATTTTATATTATTTGAGAATAATTTTTCTTTACTAATCATGTACATATTTTTTAAATCCTACAAATGAGCAATTTCATTTCACTATAACCTTTGACTTTTAATATACTTTGAAGAACATTTTTCAATCACACAACTGTCATCAGTAGAAAATACCAGCAATTTTAAATAAGGAATTCGTAGACCTTGCCCCTTTAATACCACAAAACCATTTCATTCTTCACCACACGTCAGATGTATTTCTGCTTTCCTTCACTTACTGATGGAAGTCATTTCTTTCTTTACATGATGGCGGAAAGCCTGTCGTGTACTTCCGGTGTAGGTGGCAGCAGCAGTTGGTGGTCCTAATACAGATGTAGTACGTCATACTGAAAGTTCCATTTCCTATCTTGCTCACTTTAGTTCGGAACGTTCGTATCTCGTTCTTCCTTCTCGTGAAACCTGTAACAAGCGTTGGCTTACAGCTGGAGAGATCGGTACTCTCGCGTGGTCTTCGTCCCAACAGCTCAGATTCACAGGGGCTATTTGGATAAACCAGGGGTGCCCAAGTTTAATATGACTTATTTTAAGGTGACAGTCACCTGTTATGTTGCGACGTGTATTCTGGTAGAAGTTTACAGACGTTTCAGAGATGCTTCGTCTTTATGCTGAAGAACACGAGCACGCCTTAAGCGTCTGTAAACTCCTACCAGACTGCACAGCGTAGCATTCCAGAAAACATTCGTCTTCATATTAGCCCCCGTGAGAACATGAAATCTACCTCATTTTAATAACTGAAGGCGTCCATTACTCAGCATATTATTTTGCACTGCACCTAACCTAAGGGATAAAATTTCTCTGAATTTATAGATTTCTGATAAAATCTGAAGACTAAACACATACGAACCTACATATCTACCCAACCCGACAAAAAATTGTTTCACACTGGTTAGCATTGCTGCTTTCTATTCTAAAGATCCGGGGTTCAAATCTCGGGCGACCGGCTATCCTGACTGAGAGAAGTAGGCACGTGATATACGTATAAAGATTTGACATCGGTTAAAAGCACAACGAAATTTAACAGAGTGAGGAGCAGCCTTAACACTCAATAGTTTTTCTTCCAACGTATTCTATCGTAAAACCGCCACAGCCTTGGGGTTAGACATCAAGCCCTCCTCGTGTGGAAAATTACGGGAGTCTGGAGACGCTACTCCCGGCGGGAGCAACGGACGAAAGATAAAGGTCTCCCGAGAGCAACCTTAATCCAAGGAAATTACACACGCTGCATGGAAAAACACACGAGGGAAACGGGACACTAGTTCTCTCTGAAATGGAATTATTCTCAGGAACAAAGAAGGAACGAAAGAGGAGACAAAAGGGAAATGACGGGATAAAACACAAGGAGACTTACATTTAAGAAAGGGAATGTACGTGGTACATATACTAATTACGCAGGTTCTCATCAAAGTATGTTCCTTTTACTGTATTTGTTTTCGTAAGTGTGGTTAAGTGTAATTAATTGAAGTTAGTTTTTTTATTTTCGTAAGTGTGGTTAAGTGTAATTATTTGAAGTTAGGTTTTGTTGAAGTTAGTTTTTTTAAACGAACAATCTCTATGTTCGAAAATCATTCCTACATTATTTTAATTCTATTATTTCTTATACAAATCTATATGTTATGTGCTCAACAAAAATTACATTAAGGCATTGTCATGTTTGTGAGCTTACAGCTGTGTGTTTACGTTAATAATCATCATTTATAATTTCGGAATTTTTTTTTTGAAATCCTAACACTGGATATAAGAGTCATCTAAGAGTAATTCGATCACTTCAAAATTCTGCTTCTCTCAGAATTATTTCCTTGTCTGGACTGCACGTCCGCTATCATCCAGTTGATTCTGCGTCAATATATAACATACGTATCAAAAATATAAAAATTCAATACGATTCTCAACCCGTGCCTAAATCACATTATTTTAAACCCATTAACGTTTTAATAAAAGTTTTCTGTGCATTATTTCTATACCAGCTCTGTCATGTAAACTCAATTAGATAAGATATTCTCCTCAGCGCTTTAATCTCACCATTTATCCTTTTACTCCTGCGAGAGACACCTAATTCCAATTACGTAATTTCTCTGAGGTCCGAATATTCCCTTAACACTTCATGAACACCCTAGATTTCTGTTATACCTTCAACGTGAAAGATCGTGTACTAGTTTCTCTGCTCGCCTGTTACACAAACTCCCTCAGGACCCAAGCAGCTTATACGCCCGTTACTTTATTCCTAAGGACCTTCAATCTCCAGTCTGCTCCAAGTTCCATGATCTTCATTCACAAGTTACATAATTTCTCTCAGTTAAGATTAATCTCCTCAGAACTTTGTTCACGAACACCCTAAGCTCTATTCTTCCCTTGGCAGCGAGAGATCGAGTTTAATTTTATCCATTCACCCATCTCATAATCTCGCTAAATTTACAATTTTCTCTTCATTGTTTTGTTCTTAACCATCCTTATCCTCATTCTGTCAGAGTAAGAAGACAAATTTTGAATTCATTAAATTACATGACTAATTGAACAGTCACTCCTGTAGCATGACACTGCCGAATACTGGCTTATTCCCACCCGGCACGCGGTATTACGTTATCTTCTCACACCAAGTGGAAAACATTCCCAGACCATCAGCTTTGCAAGCAACGAAGCCCACATACGTGGGTGCCTCGTATCCCCTAACTGTTTCTGTTTCAATTACGATCCTTTCTACCCGCGATGTCACATTTCCTACTTCCCTCTGTCTACTGCATGTTAAGGCAAATGTTAAAATGCGACCTCGTATAACAAGAGAGGAGACAGAGAGAGAAACATTAGGGTCTTCAGAAACGCCTAACAAACTTCATGGCCAGGTCTTCTTTTAAGAGTGTCAAAGGCCCACTATTACATTCAGACAACTATTTCTTAAACAATAAAATCTTCTCGGGCAATCAGCCGCGTCAACTAGTTACTGTAGTAAACCGATGTTTGGTTCCCGAAAAGATTTCATTGATTGTACTCGCCGCGAAAGTCTCAAATCCTATACTGTTTCTTGGTTAAGATAAAATCTTTAACCTTGTGGACCAATCCCGACAGCATAAAAAATATGGCTAGAAGCCGATGTATTCCAGCTGAGAAAATATTATGTACAGTTTAAGCCTAAACTTTTTGACACGATCAAGTTGTTTCGTCAACGACTACCTACACCATCAAGGTCAAAGGTATTTTCCTCAGTAACAGACTTGTAATTCAATTTAGTTCACATCTCTAAGACCCGTTTTAATATTATCTACACATTTACGCCTGTATCTTTTCAATAATTTCTTCCTTGGGGTTCCTAACAATAATTTGATGTGTATTTTGTTTCAATCATGCCTACATATCTCATCTTCTTTAATCAACCATCCTATTAATATCAGACAATTGAAATATGTTATAAACATTCATACTTTTCTGTCCGACTTTTTCTCAGTCTCCAACTTCTTCTGTTATGTAACGTATCTGAGGACCAAATATTCTCCTCAGTACCCCGTTTTTAAACACCCCGAATTTCTATTACATTCTGGGAATGTGGGGTAAAATACAATTATCCGCATTTACCTATACATGTATTAGCGACATTAAAATTTAAAAAAATATCATTTCACAGCCTTTATTCAGAGTGACACCAAGTTAAGAAATTCACGAAAATCACATGAATATCACACTTTTCTTCATTCTCTAATTCTTATGTTCTCGAGGAAGAGATGTTAATGAACGATTATGAACAAAATGGCAAAATTTATTTCCAGAATTTTAAGTTACTTAAATCTGGTAATGTATATCGTACCGACGTGTTACTGTAGAAGTTATAATTAAACTTTAATAATAACAAACGTCTCCTATAAATCGTCTCACCCGACTACAGTGGACTTAATTAACAGCGTAAACAAATTTGAAAGAACAAATCGGACAAAGAGACAGATTCAAATTAAACCTGTAGCTCTCATGAAATTGACAGAATCTCCTAACATGACCTTAACATCTCAACATATTTTCATTACCTTTCCAAATTCAATTTAAATTATACTGAAACAGAGGCCAGTGACCTTGCAGAAGTTCCAGGGTGCAGTTGCTTAATTCAGTCGACAGAGCGAACCATCCTTCATACATCACATTTCACACACAAACTTGAAAACTAAGCACTAATAAAAATGTTTGTACGCGTGTTAAATTAACTAACCGGTTAAACAGAGACTACTACATGAAGATTAATTTATACTGTTCACTTAGAACCATCATGTTAATAAATTGTAGGAGGTTAAAACAGACTTCAAGGTTTACGAATAAAGGAAATGGAAAACACGCAATCAATTCTGAGGCTCGGAATTTGGAGTAAGATGTCTGTGTTAATGATTACCTGTGGTTTACTTAACGACGCTGTCAGTGGCTAAGAATATATAACGTCAAATGATGAGGTGGTTAATAAGAATAAATGGAATGAACAGGATTGTGATTAATACGTGCCATTTTCTGAAAATCTAGAACGTAGTAAGGATAGACTAGCTCAGAACCGACATTCGAAATCGGAACTTCCCGAGTATGAAGCAAGATTTCTGACCATTCGGCAGAGATGATAGGTAAGTTAATATAAAAATCGAAGCTCGAATATGCATGGAAATATTATACTAACACGCATACTGGTTAAAACAGCGAAAATGCGCTAAGAAAGTTAGTGGGATGACGAGCACTGATATTTCATGAAGCCGACAAATTATGCATCAATGCAGTATCTAAGAATTAGGTGAATGGGTAAATACACGAAGGACTGAACAAAATAGCCGTGTATCACGAATGGTAATTAATAGGATTTTACGAACTGCAAGAGAGAACTACACTGAAGAAAAAGTAGTGCAGATGATTGCATAAAAGATGGAAGATTCACAGTTTAAAAAAGAACCCTTTCCAAATTAAGGGGAGAATATATTAGGAAAATAGGTAGTGGCGATGTGAACTGGATTAGGCTAGTGAGCATAAAGTTAAATTATATTAAAACAATGCGTGTTTCAATTCGGGACTCAGCATACATTGGGATCCTTAATTCATTTCTTTTTATTTACAAGACTTTAAGACTTCACGGTGACTGAAAGCGTGAAAATCTTCTCAGACGACCAATTGCTTTAATTCGAATCAGAGGTCCAAAAGTTTCTGAGACCGCCTGACTGGATTTCTGACTGACGCGGCTAATCGCTAGAGAAGATTTCATCAATACGTTTTGCTGATTACTGAGTGTTAGGGTTTAATATAAGATTAAACGATGTTTTTATGCATTACGTTACTGAAATTTAATGAGATGTCATCGCAAATAAATACTAAAAGAATATAAATAGTTTTTAAACAATTAAAAATAGAAACATTATGGATCTATTAATATAGAAATTGAGTATCCATTTGGGTCATTATTTAAACAATAAAAAATCTGAACCATTGGTGGACTGACGACATTTGACCTTGATGGCTAAGACATGCTGAGGGTCAAACTGATGGCACAGCTATGAGACTAAATTCCTTAAGGGTGTTAAATAAATTATCACTCCATTACATACGCCTGTCTCCTACGCGTGCTAACACACCTCCTACGAAATTCAATGTACTGCGATGGGGCGAGACTATGTCTCTGTATAAGTGGGTCGCTAACGGCCCCTCTGTCCATTTCCCAGATGATACGAGTTAATGCATACTTAACTCTGTCTCCATTTATAAATTTAGCAACAAGTTGTCTCTAGTGTTAGCTGCAAAATGTCACCTGAAAAAGAGTACTTCTAATTCTTATCAGTAAGGCGAATATCATATATCTTATTTTGTACCGGAAACTTCCCTTTTAAAATAAAATAATAATGATATTTGTCTTATTTTAAGTGTTCCCAATTTCTTTCTCAGTGATATAAATGGGCCATTTATTAACCCGGTTTATTTTAGACTGAGATAAGACCTCTGGCTGATTATTACTTTAGTAAAAGCTGCCCATTAGCGAAACTGGAAACTTAAAGTTTGTGGGTACAAATTATACATTCTAAAGAGCATAAGGTCCTTTGATGTCTTTCATTACCACAATTTCACTTGCTTAGCGTGTGGCAGGAAATTATATGGTGAACAAACAGGGTACATTAATGAGATAGGAAAAGAGACTGTTTTATTACTTTACTCCAAATGGGGAAAAATATCAGAAATGTTATAGAAATAATTACATATTTATCTAATGCCAAACACTTACTGCTTTTTACGAATTTGATGACACTCTGAATACAATGCACATAAAGTTTATAAAGCTTTATACATATAATTAATTGAGTAGTTTCTAAGTAAATAACTGAAGTAGGTTTGACTTAAGTAGGAGATTATTAAGTTATAAAAACGGGATTTAATAAATGTAATAAGACATTAACACTTTCAATTGTAGAGTTTTGTAAAACAGGACAAATAACTCAATAAAACATGCAGTCAGTTTTTGAAAGGTATTTGGGAGAGAGCAAATAGCACGTATTTGATAAAATGTGTTGTTTATAATAATGTAATATTTGTACAAAGCACATAGAATTAATACATAATTGTACACTCATACGTGATCTTACGTCCAAACCATTAATTTCTGAAACGATAGAATACATTTATACAAAATTTGGTAACAGAGTTACCTTGTGAATTTAACTGTGATTTTTGCCAGGCAATTGAAACATTTTGGTTACATCAGGCTCAAAATAGACCACAGAATTTTCACGATAAAAAATAAATTACTGGCTCAATTACGATCTACAAATGTTATTCGAAACAAGCTTCGACATGGAGAACATATAACTAAATAAATTAACGTGTAATCTGTGGCTCTGTTCTATATAATTAGTTTTCAATCTGCTTCTCCACTAAATGCTCAAAGAGGTACCAATGTGCAAAACTGCAACCAACATACTTCTAAATTAGTTTTTCTGTGATCTAGAATACATATTTCCACTCTTGTGAGTGTGTCAAGATAGAAATGTTTTTAACGTCAACGCTCACACCATTTCCATTTTGTGTTGTCAATTCCAGTTTCAGAGTGTAATGGTTTCGTCACGCTGTGAAATTAGGAATTACAGGATGTCGCATGCAAACGAGGGCACGTAGCACCACGTATTCAATAACCAGACTAAAAACAGTAAATACCCTTCAGGTTTTTCGCTATAAACTACAACGTTATTTTTTGAAAATACACTTTCTGTAGTGAGAGATAATATTCAGGGCTAAACCATATGTCAAACCGAGAAAACAGCGTATAAGAAACATCATTAAGCAAGGCGATCAATCAGATAGTCTGGTAAATATGCCACGTATGTTCCAACCGCAAGAAATGCAGACTCGACAAATAACTGACTAACAAACGAAATTATAATTAGAGTGTCGGCCTGAAAAGCTGACAATTACTCAGCGTATTAAAAGAAAAATGTATTTACCTAACGGGAATCTACACGTGGTCAACGAGTTTATAAGAAGACTTTATTGACGTAGATTAAAACATTTAAAAAATAAGTTTCAGATCTTAGTATAATCTATATATATATATATATATATATATCATTCCCACTTTTTGCAACTCTCAGTTTTTGAGAAGAATGCTAGCTAATGTAAGAACTGAAATTTGAGTTTGCATTAAACCGATACACACTAAAATTAAATCCCTCCTACAACGTTTAGTACAATTTCCTAAAACAAAATTTAATTAAAACAGATTCAGTAGTTTCAGAAATAAAATCTAATGGCAGGCCGATCTACACACGTAACGTACTAATTTCTACCTCTTCGTGTGGGGAACGTAAAATTATTTAATAAAAATTTCTTTTAGAATTACATCGTTATATTGAAAGCATCTTAACTGTAGGCTCTTTATTTAACAAAGTATCATCTCGCGTCCCAAAACGCCCACTTACTCCTCAACAGCTTCTTCGTAAGCTAACACGGCTCATTATAACTTTACCTTCACTCTGAAATATTATGGAAATGGAGAACTTGGGCTGTATATAATGTGTTTCCTTCAGCGATTCAGACATTTATCTGTGATTAAAAGTAAATCAAGATAGAGAGTAGTTAAAAATCTATAGAATATTTATAAAATTTAATATTTTTCAAGCTTCTGTGTTCTATTAGTTAGATATCTTGTGGAGATATATTACACATTTCATAATTCCAGTGCTGCACCCCCTATAAATTTTCAAAAATTGAAAAATTTATTTTTTTGTTTATATAATTTGTAACACTATTTTCCTCTATATAATTATTTTAATATTGACCATTACGTTGTCATTATCCACTAATCGGCTGAACTGATAGTAAGTCTACGGGCGTGGAGTGCGAAGCAGAACGGGGCTACATTTTATAAATTGCCTTTGAGTGAAAAAAGTGATGTAAAAATCATGGCTTTCCTCTTCCGGGCTTACAAATAGTTAAAACATCTTCGAGTACGTATGGTTTTCTCCTGATGTAAATTTACTTTTCACTTGTTTATATTGTTATGTGTTGAAACACTATTCTGATTTTTTCCCTTTGCGAAGCACTACTACTGCTCAAACTCACGAGCCGCCACTGCGTCGTTCTTATATTTAAACTCGCATTAAAATAAAATAAACAAAAATAGAAGGCACCGAATTCTAACAATATACAGGATACTTAATACTGGTGATTAAATAATAAGTTGTCAATAATGTGGATGGAACCAATCAGCGATGTGGAGGAATATCATAGATAAAATTACTGAGAAGACTAGGAAAGACAGAATGTCATTTCTTTAGAGAACCTGCAGAATACAGACTGGCAGATTAGAAATGTGACGTAAAACTAGCAAATTAACTGGCTAGAAAGTGTTTAAATAATTCCTAAAAACTGAATATCGAAGAAGCTTATCAGTATATCCTAACAAATGTTAGGAGACTCTAGGGAAATCAGAAAAAATACGTCTTAAATAATATTTAATAAATTCAACCCGCATCGTAAATAAAACAATGCTTCTCCATTAGAAATGCCAATTACTTAATTTTGTTTAAGTAAACAATCCCTGTCCACACTGACAATCATATAAATGAGTAAATGCATTCTTTAGACATAATTCAGAGTAAATGAGTATTGAAGCAGGTAATACAGTGGGGCTTAAAGAGTTAATCATTGTAACCGGAGCGGGATAAGAGCCTGATGATGATAATTATAATAATATTAGAAAAATTTAGTTATGGTAATGAGTCTCTGCCCAGAGAGTCAAACACGACATCCTTATAACAAGAAACACGAATGACACCTCTCGACTGCGATGTTTAGGATTTTAGCTCTCTGATATAGTGGGTAGTGCATTTCGATGCGTAACTCTCAACTTATCGATAAAAACTGCCTTAATAAACCTACAGATTTCCTCACTGAATATTGATTATAATGTTGTGGGATAAACATCCTTTAAAACGTCTTTTGTTTGTTTGTCACCAGTCTTTCGACTGGTTTTATGCGGTCCTCCATTTTCGCCTATCTTGCGCTAATCTCTTCATTTCCACATGTTTTTTATAGCCCACATCCTCAAAAATCTGCGTCACATATTCCAATCTTTGTCTCCCCCTACAATTATTCCCTTCAACTGCTCCTTCCATTATCAAATTAATCAATCCTGGGTGCCTCAGAATGTGTCCCACCATCCTATCTCTTCTTCTCGTAAGATTTTTCCATAGACTTCTTCCTTCGCCTATCTTGTCTAACACCAGCTCATTTCGTACTTTATCAGTCCACTTAATTTTTAATATATACAATATTAAAGTCTGCAGGTGCATAAAGATCTTGTTCACCCGCCACTCGAATTGTGGAAAATGATGGCGTAAAATTGCTAGCAGCTGCTAGCGCAGATACACTGCAGAGCAATCTGATACAACTGAAGCTCACCAATATAACTGGGAATTGAGCAAAAATAAAATTAATTTAAACAGGGTATAACGTTTCCTGTTGACCTACATTCAACTAGTAACACTGATTAAATTTTCTATCAGGATTAAAAATTTACGAGTCAAAGTCCTACATATTTGATAATAGCATTTTGCGTCATAAAGTTTTATCAGTTAGAAAACGTGTCTTATTTTGCTTTTATAAATAATCCGTGGTAACATAAAGATAACTTAAAAATGCTAACAATAATTCCAATTAATAACGAATAGCGATACGAATTTCTGAAGACTAGATGTTAGTTTTTATAGACGTGAAACCTTGATGAGATTTCAGGTTCTCACGGCAGCGAATATGAAAAATCCTGTCTTCTGAATTATTGCTCCCTGTAGTCTGATTTTTACCGACGTTTCAGAGATCTTTGCTGCCTCCATAATCAAGGGATCGAGACAGCAAGAACTTTTAAAACGTCGGTAAACTTTACTAAACTACACGGAACAACAACCCAAGATTTATTTGGTAAATACAGTCCCAGAGAGGTCGATTTTAGTTTTCACAGATCTAAGTAATTTTGAAACAAAAATTAAGCTTAAATATCACAACTAACGAAATTAAAATTATCAAAACAAAGACCTAATCAATAGCCCTACCACACTAGAGATTTATTTCACAGAATGTTTACTAGCGGAATATTTACCTTCAACTGTTTGTTTACACAGAGACGGATAATTGATAGTCTTTTTGGCCCTGGAGCCAATTTAAAAGCACTGAAAATGGTGCTCTCAGTGTAAGCCAAAATATTATTTAACGAACTAACTGAAATAACACAGTTTTTCAGTTTAACTAAATTAAAATATCATCACTGGAAAGAAACATTCCATCCACCTCCCAATCTCTTTCTAAAAACTATCTTAAGATTCTGTTCCAATTTCGATATGTCCCTGTTAAGTGGCTACCAAGAATGCTGAGGATCTTGGGTGTGGTTTTCATGTCGGAAACCAACCTCTCCAACAAGTTTATTTCCATGATTTTCCTCGGTCCCTGCAGGAAGATGCTGAGAAAGTATCTTGAAAGATACTACGACTCCTTCCATAAACAATTATTCTAAATAATAATTTACAATCATATCATTCAACGCTAATTCATCTAAGTAGCCGCATGCAAGTTTTGTAAACACAAAATATTTTCGTTTATATATTAAACCTATTGAAGAAACAGCAGCGGATATAGATCGCTTTATGCATTACATAACTTACGTGGACATATAGAGATCAGGATTTTACAGAACACAGAATACATGAAATGTATCACTGTTGTTACGCAATTTGTGCAAGCCTGTTAAATTTTAATAATTTCGATCAATAGCTGATCTAATTACGTCCTACAAACAATACACAAGTAACTTCATGTGCTATGTAAACTCGTTCCTAATTAGCATATAATCACAGAAATGTTTACATACAGAAACTTTCTTTCATATGGGTCAACAAGTACATTGTTATTAATTTCAGCGAGTAATATGAATCGTCATGAAACATTCGTCTCTTTTACACCCCCACACTCTTCAACTCTCTCTCTCTCTCTCTCTCTCTCTCTCTCTCTCTCTCTCTCTCCCCACACTGTTAGATCATGGGGATGTAGCTGTATCTAGAAACTCCCTAATGACCAATTAAAAGTGTTCACTGCTGTTTAAAAAACCAAGGCACATCGGAACTTTTTTGGTAGATTTTCATGCTGTGTTGTTCAAATTCAGAAGTTCGTGAAACGTGGAACAAATGAATACAAGGGGACAGCATAAAGCTGCCTTTCCCCTACACAGACTGGACTTATTCCGATTTAGAATTCATTACAAAACGACCATTCAGCTTTCATATTAACTCAGCAACCGATACGTACCCCCTTAATTATTACAGATAACGAACGAGTGTTTTTATGTATGAGCGAAATAATTCCTATTATCAGATCTTCGCGTGTTTCATGTCGCTCTACTCTAATACAATTTTTCATTTCACTGGTTATAATACAGAGTAGCATGATTTGATGACAGTGAAGTATAAAATGATCCAGCTGATGATGAAAATTATAAAAATCTGAAGGGAATAAACCTTATTCGTGTTTAACATTTGTTTATTTACTGCAATTAGCATTTCAAATACAAAACTTATAATTTTCTTTTATGTTAAAAGCAAGAAGTATGCATCTGGAGAAACTGAAAAAAAAATTATACAGATCGAATTCAGGACAGACTGCAGAACGACGGAGATATGAATTAGGTACTTCTGAGAAAAAATCCACAGTTGCCGCTACTACACCAACATGCCTGAAACGTTGAAACAGAAAAGGCCTTCCGAGTAACAGCCTATTCCTTGGGATCCTAAACAGTTATTAGCTTTGATACTACACAGAATCGCCTTCAAACCACGTCTTCCTTTCAAGATAAAACAAGGAGGTAGTTTTAATCTGAGAACAGATACGCTTTCTTCCTGTTGCATTGCGACTTCTTCTGGAAGTGGTGGAAATGACGACTTGACAGCCGATGTCACGGTAGAACGGTTAGATGGAAAATAAAAAACATTCTATACGACAAAAATACTTCGCCGTACAAAAGCTCCATCATTCAATCTGATATTCATACGTATTAAAGGTCAGGGGTGATATGGCCTACGTTCGCTACTGGTTGCTCAAAGTTTTATATTTATTTCTTCGTTGGAATTACGTTACGCAAGATAAAGCATTGTAATGCTTCTAACACGAATAGAACTGCCAGTATTCTTTATGCACTGACATACCTCACCATAACGTAAAGAAATTTGTTAAAATGGTGATTAGAAGAGTTTATTTAAATAACATTCAAGACAATTAGTGTAGATTAACATCTCAATAAACACAACTTCTAGAATTCATTATGACACATACTTCGATATAAACAAAGCCTTTCCTTTCATATAATTCAGAGACACTCAGGAGAAATATGTAAGCCTATATGGGATGATAAATTGGAAAATATCGTTGACAGAAAGATGTGAAGATGCTGAGTGAATTAAACTGGATCAAGACAATGACAGGCTTTTCACAAATACGGCATATATGTTTTAGAAACGGAGAAACTTTCTTGAACATACAAGTGACTATGTACTTTTAAAGAAGACTCTATACTGTAGAAATAGTCAGTTAATTTTAAGAGATAAACTGGAAAGGTATATACAATAGTTCATTCTACGGTATATAGGAAATAGGCTGATAAAATGTCGTTAAACAAACTAAAAACAATAAGAAACAAATAAATACACAGACCAACAAACACACATACATGCATATATGCACATATATATGTATAGATTAATTTTTAGGTGGTTGAGTAAGATTAACTGATGATAAGTTATGCTAAGCTGACTTAAAATCTGAATTAACCCAATCTGATGAATTCATCTATGCGCTGTTCTTGGCGTATTAATTTATTCCTTCAGAAATGCACTAGACAGTATCTTAAGATATGCCTACTTCATAACGCTTCGTTATGAATTCTTTCTAATTAATAAATCACCGTCACTCTAATATCCAACCCTATATATCAACTACAGTTAAACACATATAATTAAATAACCCAATAACCAAACAGCCATCAATTGTTTCACATTTTATAAGTAGAACCTTTACATATGAGTGTGCTGATGGTTTTAATATAACACTAAATGCTACAAAGAGCTGAAATTTAACAAGTGTTTAGAACTGGCTACTACATCATTAGGAGATACCTGAAATAGGTGCTCGCGGATAATCAATATCCCCCCCCCCCCACAAAGTCTATCACAACAAGGTCTAAATCACTTGTCGGAGGCAACAAAAATTCTATTCATACACTTGATTGAATTATTAACGAAATAATACTGACTTTGGCTTGTGTTGGACGCCGATTGCATTCTTTATACACACATTTACTGAATATCGGATGTTTTGAATAGTCCTGCGTGTTGAACCCTGATCCTGCCATTTCTTTGTTGCAACTGTAAATACTGTTTTTACTTCACATAACCCCGTCACTGCCAGAGTAGCGATTGAGCCAATAAAAAATGGTTTTGCAAGGCGAGCGACAATCGCACTTGACAGATACTTAGAGGCCGCTTTAATAGTGTATTCAACTCGAGATGGATGACACGATAATGAAAAATAATTTTCATAACTTTTCGCTTAAAATGGTTATCTTCTATCTTGTAATTTTCATATGCTATAAAAGTCTCAAAATTTTTCCAGGTTTCTGTTATTCATTTCATCGTCATCCAGGGTGCGAGAACTGCCCATCGCCAAGTTCTTTTAATTCCCAAGACAACGCAGAAAAACGCGAACTGACAACCATTTCCGAAACACGATTTGTACTAGCGAACGAAACCTAAGATCGCATGAGCCTAGAATATGGGGTGTCTATAAACGCCTTAAAATATTTACGATTTTCATAAAAATTAACAAAAAGTAACATGGAAATAAAATGTATGCTTTGAGGTTTTCACAGCGGTGAGTATGAAGATTTCTGTCTTCTGGGTTGTTGCGCTGTGTAGTCTGGTAGCTGTTTATCAAAGTTTCAGAGGTCATACTGCCTCCGTCATCAGGGCGATGAATCGCGGCCGAGCATCAAACCAGATACCTCTCCAATACACCACCAGTCAATACACCTAACTCCTCGATGATAACTTTTGTGGGTGTATAACGGGTGACATAGTTGAGTATGAATAGTCTATGACGGTATGACGATGATTAATTATAATGAAGATGATAAATGAGTCAAACTCAAAGAGAATTCAATAATTACCTCTGCCAGCCGAAAGCGTCCGCCGGGTTACAAACGTAAGCACTTCCTACTACTGTGAGTTCATATCCTGGCACACAGTAAAATTATCTTGGCTGTAATTATTGAACACACTCAACGAGTAATAATTAAAAATCTTGGAAGTGGAAGCCTACAACTGAACAAGCCACACTCCACACTTTTCTTAGTTGGTTCTTAATAACAAAATGTTGCAACAGAACAAATATAGACTTGATATTAGGATCCCTTACTTTCAAAAGTATATAAAGACTTCTCGGGTACTAACTGTCTCGAGTATTTCCGTTTATATGGAGGGTTTGACGACCCCTTGCCCAAACAGAGCTAAGATCAGGAGCCATGTGTTCAAGGGATTCACTACAGTGTCTTTAGAGCTGCCTGTATACACCGGCATCACGAGTACCAGTAATCTGAACGCATCTTAAGAATGCAATTAACTCTTTAAAGCCAAAGATCGTCTAAATAATATTTAGAAATTCATTCCCTACAGTAGTGAAAACAATTCTGCATACAAAGATCAGTTGGTTAATGCTGTTCAAGGAATTAATCTCTGTTTACAGTACGAATTACACGAAACACCGAAAAACATAAAAACAGAAAGCACAGTTACTGATTGTTAACCACGATCACACAGTTATTATGCTTTAAAAGGATAAAGAGGATGAATTATATTCAGGGTACGTTTAGTAATAAAATGTCGCAAACTCCATAATAATAAAAAATGTTACTCTAAATGATCAATGCGACCTGAAAACTTATTGGAGCAGTTTCAGAAAATCTGTAAATATTATTAACCTCAAAAAGCCGCCTTAGCAGCGGTGAAAAGCATCTCAAATAATAAAATAAACAGGCAAATAAATAAATAATACGATTCGCAGAAAAAAAGTGGGGAAGGACAGACAATAAAATTAATAAAACAAGAAGGGGTAGAAGGAAAGAATAAGATAATTAAATAAACAAAGAAAGAGGTGAAATAAAGTAATAAAAATACAACTTAAACGAAGTAGACAGAGTTAGAAATTAAAATTTAAAAAAGCAAACAATTTAGAAATTTATTAAAGTAATTCCCTAAAATGATCATAGCATTCATCATAATATGTGTCAAGGAAATGATATACCAGTTTTGATATATTACGGTCAAATTAAGTGTCATGTTGATTGTCAATCACAGAGCTTTGTTTTCTCATATTCAATACATATTTTATTCAAATTCTGCATTTAACACTATTAACATATTAACAAAGTAACCCTTCCACGTAACACCTAGCAATAACACTAAATGGCGTAACAGTGAAAATGGGATATTTTTATGCATGAAACGTGATTAACAGTCGACAAACTACAAAGGAATTTGTTACTCGATAAATGTGAAACTATGGACACCAGAGCTTGAACCAATCTGCATATATTTATTTAGCAATAATTCATAAAACTCTTCCGACATTATATCAACCAGATAATGGAGAAATTCTAATCAAGTTACATTACCATTTGCTCATACATTTTTATGAGTTTATCTTGGAAAAAGGACCAAAATATGAATTCAACATGGAGATAAAATACTGTAAAAAAAGAGAATTAAATTGCTTCTACTATTTTTCGCTTACAATGTTTCAAAAACTAAACAGGAAATAAAAACACACATTACAGATCCAATGTCATAACCGATAATGGAATATTTTTGTATATACGTGTTTTTTTAAAAGTACTTTATATTAACACGTACTCTTATAAAACTGTCCTGCCTTCACGCATTATGCATTCAAATGGTTTTTTTTCCTTGACTCAAAATTCGTTGACATCTTCTGGGTGACCTGACTATTTACTTTATATGTTTATGGCAGTAAGCTATTTGTTTCCACTCTTTCTAGCTGGATGGAACTTCCGAATAGCCATGCATGTTACATTACTACCACTTTACACCATAACTGGCAATGCGTGTTTAGCAATTTCTAATTTAGCTGATTTTTGTATGTGTAGGAACTTTCGTTTCTTACACTTATTATAAAATATATGTTATTATAATAGTATTGCAGAGCAAAGACAAGAAAACATGTTGATCCAGATCACTTCAAGTAATAGACGAATGGAGAGAGTTACCTTATATAAATCTCTATTATCTGTACTATTAAGAACAGGGAAATTAGATAAATATAGCGATAGGTCGGATATGTAGCACGAAATACTTAACTACAAACGTGTACAAATTACATTTTAACAAAGAAAAAAGAATTACACGAGATAGTTCCAATTACTGACAGGGCCTATTATATTATATAAGCACACCAACAAAACTATTATAGCATTTGTGTCAGAAAAACTTAAAACTCCCAGCACGCTATTTTAAACAACCATGTCCTAATAAAATTTAGGCTACGGGTATGTAAAAATTTATTTTACTATTATCCTCTGATTTAGGCCTACGAATTCTAAATGATTTCTCCTGGGGTTTTCATCTCGAAATTTTAGTACAGATTTATTGTTTCCCTGTGCGTGTTACATGTCCCATGTTTGATTGTGAAGCCTATAAATCTCTAGAAACTACAGAGCAAGAAAAATCTTTATACAATATTATGGGCCTGTATGTTATGAGTAGTAGGTACAGCGTTTGGTGTTCATCTGCTAACTTTGTACCACGTGAGTGAAATGGTGGGAAGAAAATTCTGTGACCGACAGAGCATGCTTTATTATGCGAGATTTGTGGTTTTCACGGCGATGTAAATGTGTGAGCCATGCAAGACTGTGCAGCGTCAGAACCCAGAAAACACGACCCACGTGTTTCATTAGTTCAGTGGTTGCATTACGGTTAGTACCGGCTGAAGGCTGCTTATTCGCGTTACAGTCCTCCGACTTCTGAACACAGAGTTTCACAGTTTACACAATAATGATTGATTGATTTCTCTGTTAACGTGCATTTTTGACGTCATAAGCGCTTTGTTCTTTGCAGAGGGAGTATGGATTTGTCTACAGATCGACAGACGTACTGACGAGGAACTTGAACTGGTTGCAACGCCTTCTTTCTGAAAATTTTGTTAACTACGGGAGAGGTTATTTTAACTTTGATCTCCCCATGCTTTTCCTGAAGCACCCCCACGCAATCTCTAAAAAATACTTTACTCCATGAGATTCTGAATAACAAGATTAATTGGAAGTCCCTAGTGCAGATTTATCACTGTAAAGTTAAGGCGTATATAACTGCTCAAAAATGTGCACTGCTAAAATATGCCGTATTTCCTCGAAAGTAAGACACATCCTCGATTTAGTGTTCTCAGGAAGAAATAAATGCATGAACTCCGGCAATGTATAGAATGCCTAAAGTCAGTAGGCAAAGTATGGAATAAATCGTAATGTGAACTAAATGGCTTAAGGAACCCGAATGTTCATCACCGAATTAACCAAAGCCCCTCCACCGGTCCCTGTCTTGGGGCAACAAAATCCAATCACCACCGCCCACATGATCTTCCTTGAATTAATCACACCAAGAGCACAAATTATGAAAATCCTACTTGTGCACTTTTATCCGCGCTCCAAACATTCTCCTCAACCTGTGAACATCAAAAATAGATCTTAGAGCAGAAGACCAAGCCTCACGACCACACAAACACCAGGTAAAATTGTGTTTTGTAATTGCGTAACTACATTTACTGAGTTATTTTGTCCCTCAAGGGAAATTCTATGATGACGCATTAAAAAAGGTTATAACAGTTTCTTCCACATCCTTTTCCAACTCATCAGTAAAATTCCTTAACAGTACTACACTGGAATTTTAATTTTAGTATTTACCGCCAATTATACTTGGGAACGATATTACTCCGAAGTAGACCAAGCTAACACCCTGCTTCCTGAGTATTAAGTACTCTGCTCAGTGTTAGTTGGCGAACTCTGTATCTAACTCTGTCAGCTACTGGCTACACGCTGCCTCTCTCAGGACTTATTAACCCTTTGAACATCCCCCCTCTTTACCACATCACCTCCACATGAATGTTTAGAGAGAGGTTTAGCGTGTAGCTGACCGAACATTTACCCATTTTGGTTTAAAGGAATAATAACAGCAGGAAACACAGAAGAAGTATTAGACGTCTTGAAAATGGCTGGTATAGAGTCGAAGGCATGGAAAACTAAGTACAGAATACGTTCATGTTTCGTCTACAGACTGCAAGACAATATTATAATACAGAAGTAGGTAATACATCGTTTGAAAATGTAACGTCCAAAATACATGGGAACGACGACAAAAAAATTACTTACAGGAATAATTTAAAAGCCGATTAACGACAGAAAATACTTGCTACCATTCAATGTTATATCTTTTGTCTTTCTGTCTCCTATTTAGAAATGTAAATATTAAAACACACAGAACTCTAACTCATGTTGTTTTGTACGGTTATGAAACTTGGACTCTCACACTAAGAGAAGAATATAATATAGGATACATCAGAATAAAGTGCTGAGGATAAAATTTCGACCTAAAAGAGAGAAAGACGACTTGAGAAAATTTCTCGATGAGAAGCTTCATCATTTGTTCGCCTTACATAATATTACAAGGGTGATGAAATCGAGGAAGATCAGACCGAGTGGGGGCATGTGGTCTGGAATCCTGAAGGAACGAGTCCTGGGCTCAGATGGAATAATTACTTTAAAGATATCCTAAATAAACAGGGTGTTACAGTTTATGTATGGTTCTTCTCGACAAGATAATATAATAGAAACTGCAAAAATGAATAATTTTGAACCAAGTGGTCAATAAAACCTGCAAAGAGTTTTTTTTGTGGACTGCTCGAATCTCGGCCAGTCACAGGCATCCTAACTTTCATTATTGTCCTCAGTCCCTCCAAGGAAACACAAGGATAATAACACAAAATAAGTTACAGCCACCTGGTTTACAGTTTCCACTTCACAACATAATTACACACTCATCATATTCCATAATACATCGACCTACAATTTTGATTCATCCAGAGTCATAAGAATACTTTCGAATAAAAACTATCTACTCCTATTTCACCTTATCTTCTTGTGGAATGTTCCTGTACACATTCCCGACCTTAGCGTTGAGTGTTTAGCACCCTAATGTCAGTGAATCGCCCTGTTGTTGGAAGCAGTAAACACATTGAAACGTTGGTCAATATCTTACCAGACTACACGACCCAACATTTCAGAAGAGAACCACCTTTATGCTTTTCGTTATGAGAACGTAAAGTCTCAACGATTCCAATGTAGCCCTTTATATTCAGCAATTTTTTTCATAAAATCTTTATAAGGCAGAGGCGCATTCAAACGGGAACACTGACAAGGAATCCTTAAAATGACTTCGCTTGTATTATACCCAATGCTTCCTTACTGCCAACAGAGCGGGTTCAACATGCACTGAATAAATAGTTCAGCGGGTTTGTATCACCTGGCCGACAGGGAGGCAATGTAGAGATGAAACGATTTCCGCTGACGCAGCTTGAAAATAATGCGGACAATTTTATATGATATATTATTACTTATCGCACAGAAACTTTGCCTTTGTTCAATGTTAAACTTCAGTGCACAGCAAGTCTTATTGAAAAAAGCAAAACAAATAAATCAAATTAATTATCATTTTCTTAAAACAAAATATACTACAGTAACCTCCTAAAATTATTTAATATTAAATACGTAAAAGTCCTGTCAATAATTTAAAATAATAATTGAATGAATAAGGCCGCTTAAGAGACAAGGAAATAATTACGTGACCTTAATAAAACTGGGTTTGAATGTGGATTCAAGTGATTCAAGAGAATAATACCGATGATGGCTCATCTCCGTGATGATGGAGGCAGCAAGGACCTCTAAAACGTCGGTAAACTTCTACCAGACTACATGACACGACTTCTCATAAAATCGTCAACTTTAAAATAAATACATTTCACACAGAAACGGCGATGCAAGCCACGAAGCTTTAAAACAATGCACTCAGGTTATATATTGTCTCCAAGTAGTGTGTAGTAGCAGCTGGAGGAGTAGAGATTTCAGACCATTTTCTTTATGCTCTTAAAATGTGTTTTCTCGTTCTATTACATTTTCTTCTTGCAAACAATATTTATATATGACTGCGGCAGCCGGTAGAGACAGTGGCAATGGAATTACTTCACTAAGGATTACGAGAAGAAGTAACAATTTCAGTAAGTAACTCTAGAGGCATTTCCAAGAAATGAAACAAAATCTTAAATTACGCTTGAAGTACCTTTTGCTATAATAAGCAATCCATTATTTTATTCTTACAATTTCAACAACAGGTAAAAGTATGTTTAATCTCCGCTGAGTGCAATAATTTTATATGTTTTATGTGACATAAAGTTATATATGCGCTATCTGTAATTGGCCTTCTGGCTGTCGATTCGTTAAAACAATAACAAAGACTTGAATTATTATAAGCTATTCGATTATTTTACAACTCTGCATCATCTGCTGAAGTAATGAGGGCTTTTGCATACAGAATGAGAATTTATGAACAAAAATCCAGAAGACAGCCATCTTCAAATGAAGACTGCTTTAAATGTCTTGATGCCTTTAAATTTGCTGATCAATCCGGGATATACGAAGTAAACAAACGTTATTTCGCCTATGACGCTAATACAATACAGATATTTTTTTTCCTGTAGTTTTATAACGTGCAAGCTAGTGCCACGAAATGTAACAAATGATAGGAACAACTTTCGACTTGTCAGTGATTCCGTAGCGTTAACTAAATGCAGTATGGAATGTTGTGAGCAACGAATACGTATTTACTCTCGGTTCAGCTGAATCCCATTTAATTAAAGATACGTTTGAATTACTCGTACTGGGATGTATGAAAGAGTTCGTTATCGTGTAACAAAAATAAACCTCTCTGGTGCTGACTAGTGCTGCTGAGGCCAAATGTACCCTATTGTCCGCAGCAGAAAATATTGTATCAACATTTTCAGTGAAGTGATGACTTCCGAAACAGTTCCTATCTCAGAAGCGCACTCACGTATAAAACAATAACACTTACTGCAAAGTAATTCAGTTACATTAATTTGAAAACAACAAACATATAAAACAGACTACCCTTTTGTAGCCCACTGGCAACTATTTGTGTCACCTGGTTGAACGACAAGTAGCTAAGTACTCTGAGTCATAATTATTTTATTTTGCCAAGTCGATCTAAGTAATGGAAAAATTCTGTGGTTTCTTTCTCCGATCAAATGCTACACAAGTACATTAATACTTCAGGTCACATTCTCTGCAACGCTCATAAACTATATAACGCTTTCAGTCGACACTAAATAACGTATGATGTCAAAAGTGTCATTTAATACACGAAACAAAATGAATGATACACATCAAAGTTAAGTTTTAAAATTCTCTTTCTGCTTCTAGCAAAACACACAAGATTCAACACAAAGGAAACTTAAAAGTACATTCTGAGGACCAAATATTTGTAATCTATGGTCTCTTATCGCATAACGTGGCGAAGGTCTTAACCAGATTCAAATATACACGAAAGTAAATAACACAATAAATAATAGAAAACCCGTCCTAAAGGAATAAAAACGACAAATCCAGATTTTTTTCAATACAAAACCGAAATAATTAAAACATATGAAGACTTAGAAGCAGGATGGGTTTAAATGTAATTCACGATGATCAGAAGATCAATCCCTCGTGGTTTTGTTACATCCTTATTCCGGTGCTGAAATTTGAGTACAAAATTTTGATGAAAATAGAGAAGGAAATTTACTACCAAAGAAGTGGAGAAATGTCAACAATGTTTTAAAGATCTGCACACGGGTTATTAAAATATTTAGATGGATCAGAAGTGCAACATCGACCAAAGAAACCAATTCACAGACCAATTAAAATTCTGGTCAGAAAATCTAAAAATATCCATACTGAAGTAGGATAATATTAAAACACATCGAATAAATACTAATATGATTATGCAATATAAATTGATATGTATTATCAGGTTCAGATCTTTGTAAACTCAAATATCTTCATTCTGCCGCTGTAATATAAATTTTGGCGTTAATAACGTGTGTAATTATCATTATGAATGTAAAAAACTTCAAAGTTAAACACATTTATAAAATAACACACGGCGTGTGGAGGAGTGGAGGTAGGTGTGCAAGAGTCTTTAACGTCGATATTAGACGGGAGGGCGTTGGCAGGTTCACGCTCTGGCCGCAATACACCCTTCGAAAGGAACTACATTAACAACTGAAGAGAAGGCTGGATGGGCCCCAGACTGGGTTATGTGCGTCTTTGCTGGGAATCGAGCACTAGCAATCCAGTACACAAAGACCCAGTTATTTCCATACACTGTTCAGGTCAAAACTGAGTGCAGTAATCACTTATTTATGAAACAATTTTTATATATGATACGTTTGAACCCGAACCATACATTTCAATCAATTACAAGCACAGATTTATTTTACGTAAAATTTAGTCTTTAAAATGATGTGAGGTACGTAGTTCATCAAATCATTTATATGTAACACGAGTTTGAAATGTGGTATGTCATTTTAGTATACCATTGCTAAATAATGTTTGATGTTTAAATACAAATCATATAGATGACCTATTTTTAAATACGGTATCGAAACAACAGAAACACAAAATCAGATACCTCACTAACATTATTAAATTTTTGTGTCTATATTTCGTTTAACAATATACATAAAATAACTTTATTTCACCCTGAAATAAACAGATATTCAGAACGGGTTCTTTATGATTTTTTATTTGTCACTGGCTCAGAAGTTTCTTTTAATCCAGATAAAAATATACTGTTGACAGACCTAATGTACTGTCAGAGATATAACGCGTACAGTTATACTTAATTTACATCTCGTGTTAATTCCGTTGATTAATATGTAAAAACACAAGTTTCGTTGTCATATAAAAGTTATACTAATCCTAAGTCTCATGAGAAGGTCCAGAACTGTTTCAAATGTCACTCAATGGAGGTGGACAACAGGAAAACTTAGCCTAAGTATCTATAAACAAAACAGTCTCAGGAAATCATGAATCCAAGTTCCGTCACATTACCGCATCTTCTGCAACAATCATTTCACAGAATTTTGTTTAATAACATCGCGAGATACTTGAACCAAGTAAAAAATGCATTCGATGAAGATAAGTTGAAAGTTGATGGAAAACTGTAAGTTATCTCACACTCTGAAGTACACATTTAAACATTTATTCCTCTATCTTTACATTGCTTACTAATTACAAAAACGTTTTCATGAAGAAAATGGTAGGCAGACCAGAGCTGGAAGCATCACGTAATAATTAAAACTCTGGTAGAAACATTTAAAACGTAGAAATTTCCATTTTATCCTACTAAAAGATACTAATTACTTGATAAAACTTAACGAGATGAAATGTAAATTCTGGACAAATAATTACATAGAAGACGTTCTCAGCGTTTATACTATTTGAGCTGTTCCGACCCACGAATTTTGAAAATACGAAACCTCGACCATCAGATATGGTTGCTTAGGTGGAACAACCAGTAAACAGCTTAGAAAAATAGTTTCATTCTGAAAACACGGCTCGATATATGAATGCAAAAGTCCTGCTTATTTTGCCCTAGAGTTTTCTCACAAAAATTGTTTCTCAAGTGTTCTATCTCGTGACGTTAACTCGGTGAAGCCTAGCCTTCCTTCCCACACTCAAAACACGTCGACCCTTGACCATCGATATAGCCTCTCGAGAGACCCACTGCAGTTCAGCATCATCTGATGGGCAAACCCCGAACGGGAATCACATATCGTTTTTACCCACGGAACAGCTGAGAATGTGAAGTGACTATTTCGGCCAAGTCATACAGATACAAATAAAATAAAATAATAATAATAATAATAATAATAATAATAACTTTCTTAAAATATATAGTCATATCTAACAATAAAATTATATAACACATGTAGCACATGTTAAAAACAAAAGGTATTTCGGAAATAGCTGCTGCCCTATGTACCTCAGGGGCAAGGTTTGTCTCGGGTACATGGAAGTACGTACAATATATAGTGGTGAATATTAATGGGATAATAATAATTTATTAATGTGCTGCATCGACACCCAACTGGCCTGACACAGGTGCCGAACAATTACCAAAACCAAAAGGACAAAAATAATACAACAAAACAATTTATTAAATCATTAAGATATTACAAATTGTATTAAAGAAAATCTAATACGCATAACTCTGCTAGTAAATAGCAAAGTAAAATTACCTTAAAATGCAGTGAGGCCAACTGCTAACTGAAGAGGCTACATGAATATCAATATGGCGCGCGCAAAATCTCCCTGAGGACATCATCAGCCAGACAGGTTGCAGACACACACCCATGCAAAGGTAACCGACCCCGGAAAGATTTAACACGAAAGATATTATTCACAGAAGTCAGGGGTAATGCTATGATTGAGTAAACAGCTTCCTGTAGATTCTTACAAGCGGGCATTCAAGAATTTAAAGATAAAACCAGTGAATTAGTCAAAAGCTCGCATATTTCCTAATTTATTACTGTTATTAATGTCTCATCTGCTTCGGCTTCTTTCTTCAAGATTTTCCTACTTAAATTCTATGCACATTTCTAGTTTCACCATGTAAACTACAGGTTCAGCCCAGCTTATCGTCCTTACGTAAAAATTACAAACTATGAAGCCATTTCTCTATCCTCCTGTATCTTTCCTCCCTTAAATCTGAAAATTCTCCACAGCATTTTTTTCTCACACACATCCAATCTATGTTCTTCATTCAAAATGAGAAGCTAAGTTTCACATCAATGTTGAATTACACATTAAAAAAATATATACTTGTTTTATAGGTAAACATAATACAACAGTTTATCACTATTAGGGTGTTACGTAGGAACATGACGAGAATTTAAAATGTTATTCTATACAATAAAGTATTACAGTTTAATGTGAACCTGACAATGTACCCTCAGCCAGAGTAAATATAATTGCTTACAGCAATAATTAATTTTCCCGTCAATCCTGACTTTTACACGCATTTCTATATTTTAATATCCGAAAACCTAAATTCAGCAAAATATGTAGCATGTCTTGAGTTGAGTGAAACAATTTTTAAAAATGAAAATGTTTCAGTTCATCAGAAATCAAATAGCAATTTGGGCTCAGTTATCAGTGAACTGCTATAAATTTTATTTATCTTACATTAAAATTTACTCTAATATAATTATACAATGGTTGGGTACAAATGACCTAAGATCGACGAGAAATTTGGACTTGGTAATGGGAGAGGTGTACTGTAATAATTTATTTATGTAAATATGTTTACCGCCTACAACACATGTCTGCCAGCCACTCACTGCACTGTTTGTAATTTACAAAATAATTACCCGTAACAGAATGAGAAATGCAGACAAGATAATGACTTTCGCCTTCCTTTAGTCATTCTCAAAATACGTGCGGTAGATTCGAGGACAGAAGACGTGAATAGCGGCCGAAGGGTCAGACTACTGATCTCCATCTAGTACCTACGTGTAGAATTATTTTAGCTTTGCCTAAACGCCCTATATACGCCTTAATTATGTTTCAGGTATAGCAACATATTACCTTTATTTACAACATATCATCTTTTCACCTTTGCGTTATAAGCGAATAATTAAAGAAGATACTAGTGTCATCTCTATCATGAGTACGTAACTTGAATTGCAGCTGACTGGGGTACAAACCTTCTTAATCAAATTTCATGTTCTCGTATTCGTATCGTAAGCTCACATCAGTTTTGCTGGGTTGTTAAGTCAATTCGATTGTATCATATTAACATTGTTATGCTAACAGAATTAAACATGACGCTGAAAAGCTTACACGTAATTCTACAAACACGATTTCACTTAATTCTACACCAATTAAGAGTAATTATTTAATGAAACATACAAATATCATATCTTTACGAAATTCCTAACACACGCAACAAATAAGCTATTAAAACAAATTTCACACGAATATAATATGCAACAACAGTTAAACTAAGAAAGCTACTTCACTGTACGAAGCCTTTTTCGGAAAGTTTGCACTTGTTCAGCTAATCATAAGTCCCCAGAATTTATGCAACCGAAATTTTCATCACAGTAGTCACGAAATCACGACATAAATACCTATTTAAAACAGATTTACACTCTTTATCTGGGCCTTTAAAACAGATCTGCTACTGATTCTTATCTTCTCAAGTAAACACAAATAAAATGTTAACGTATTTAAGAAATTAAACTATAAACATTTGTACATTTCATTACCTCACACTGCTTTATCAAAACAGATGGCTATCAACACTCTGTGAAGTGTTACAGCTACAAATTTTCAGTGAAGCATACATTTTTCTTGATAATTATTCACTACGCTAGACAATAATGTCACTTCACTTGGATAATCTACCTGTTCAGCTGAGATTACTAGACTTAAAAGGGCGCGAGGCTGTGTGATTGGACTGAGCTTAGCAGCAGAGGCCAGGAGAAACATTTTTCGCTAACTCTGGGATTCTTGTCTAGCGCGTGCATAATGACTAACCCGAAATCAAAATAGCCAACATGTCCTGTAAATTAATGTAAATTACGTTCATCAAAAGGTCTAAAATAATTTTCACAAAAGCTATTCACTTAATTCCAACGACTAGGAGGTTATTAGTATACAGGCCTATTATCTTTAACGATTACCCACCAGTAAAATGTCCATTCTTCTACAGTTTGTAAACTCCTGTAATGTCTATTATATTTGCATCTAATATCCATTAAAATAAGTTTAAAAGCAGTCAAAACTGTAATCAATCAAGTTACTAGACAGGTCGTGTGAATAAAAATACCGGGTTGAACAAGCAAGCTTCTGAGCTCCATTAATATAGCTACTGTGGTAACGAACTTACAAACGATACTATAAGATAGCTCACAACTTATCAGATAGCCGCGTACAACTCCGACACCCTTCTGTCATTATACGCGCTTTGTTATCCGCGGTTTTATTTCAGTAACATGAAGAGCATCTATATATGACATCTGAGGCCACTTTATAACCTGTCTAGCAAGAACAGTGAGCTGTGAGGGCAGTTTCACTGACTCGCCTCACCATTTTGACTCCGTAAATTAAGAATTTAGGCATCTCGTGGTCTTATCACTCAGAAAATTCAAGTACATTTAGTCTTACGCATTTTCGATATGCATAACTCAACGGCTATCACCTGTATTTCAATGTTTTCTTCAACAAACAGCGATAATTTCTTTTCGACAGTCATCGCTATGTGGAACTAGTATTGTCAGATGAATTTGTTGATTATTAATAGAATGGGTGCATGGATACTACTTGATAACTACTTTGTCCATAATCTGCCTGGATGAGAGACTACTTACTGCTTAACAAACTGACTGACATAATACCTAGATGATCAGATAACTGGTAGCCTGTCTAATTAGCTGATATTAAACAAAAGACTCGTTACCAATAAACTAAATCCTGTAAATCTACCGAATTTGAAGCCAAGTGTAACTTCTGAAACTAGTGATTAATTAACCCGTAGTTTCATGTACTGGGTGTTGCACAACAGCGGTACATAAATACGAGGGTTACTTCAAGGGGGGGGGGGCAAACACGTTATATTGAAGAAAGTTCAAAATATACAAATGAAAGGGCACGATATACTCCTCCGATTGGCGTAGTCAGATCAGGTAGGTGTGAATGGGTGTAGATATAGTAGGCAAGGAAATAGGCACATTACGGAATGACCTTTCTTTTATTCTTTAATCTTCGAAAAATTCAATGTGAGTTAAATCAGAATTCTTACATTAAGACTAGCGACCTTCAAAGTAGTCTCCGAGTGTATCAAGTACTCGCTGCCAACGACGAAGAAGACGTCGAATACCATCAGCTTCACCGTCTCAAAATCTTGCCATCTCGCGTCGAACTCCGTTGGAAATGTCGTCTCATGTACGAAAGCCTTTCCCTAGGAAATGGGTGTTTCAATTTGGGTATTAAGTCATAGTCACATGGCGAAAGGTCCGGTGAATTTGGAGGATGGTGTAGTACTTCCCATCTCCAACGTCGTAAAAAAGTTTCTTGACAAAAAAACGGTCATTCCGTAATGTGCCGTATTTAATTTTTACCGACAAAATGTTGCGTCATATTTTGTGAGAAACATTTGCAATTCTCTTCAATCTGTTCCGACCTCAATATATGACGTAATGTTCTTCCCTGATATAAAACAGTGGCAGGAATTCTAATTTTATGCCAGTGTTTAGCTATTTGACACCAGCTCCACGCAGCACATTCATTCTTGAGAAGCAAACAGTCGCTCGCTCAGCTAGCAAAAAATAAAATTTCCTCCTTTTATATAATCGGAAGGTTCATTACCGTCTTAACAAAATCTTATCGATGTGTTTTAATAACTCATCATTGGATTAAAATGATGACGGATTAAGCGAGGACTAGAGAGCATTTGCAAATCGCATGCATAGTTATAGTCTGTAATGTAATTCGCGTGTCTGTTACATCGCCGTGAACATTACAGCAATACAATTTGAAAGTCCATCGACTGGTTTTCGCGATGAATGTGAACTGACTTACTCAGCTGGGGGCACTGTGTTATTCACTTGTTGTGCACGTGTACCCACAAATCAATCGCTTGGTTTTGCAGCTTCAAAGGGAAACCCGCATCCATGTGCAAAGCATATACGAACAACTATTCCCTTTACAGACGAGGAATTTTATGGCAACATTTTGAAAACATTGAGGACCTTGCATTAAAGTTGACTGCATTTTAAATGTATTTTGAGCTCTACATTAAATATTTAATAAAAAATTAATAATTTTTATATTAAAACCAATTAAAATTATACAATAAATTAATTTATTATTACATTTGTTACCCAGGCTTAGATCGTCTTCCCGGCCATTAAGAAACAAACTAAGTAAATATCCAGTTCATTAGCAGTCTGTTCCACGCTACAAACGAAGTAAGTCGTTTGTGACACTGTCCACGTCTTCTCTAAAAATTTATGGCGTTTATATACTAGCTGAAAAAACCTATGAAGCCATTTCTTCCGGCGTTTAACTAACAGGACTGCCTACCGAAGGCAAAGGAATAAAATCTCTGTCTTTGTGAAACAAAATGTTAATAGGTCTAGGGTGAACGCTAACTAACTGACTAGCTGAAATGTGACTTACTGAATGGTTAGGCACTTCAGAACGTGAGAAACTTAAAACTTGCATATCTTAAGTTAAAGGTCTATAATATGTATTTATTTATTTTTAATTTAAAGATGCTTCAAAGTGACAATATTTTACACACTCTAACAACAGGATATTTAACGAATAATTAATTCGAAAGGAAATTTGAAGAAATAAGGTGGGGCCACTGACCCGTTGGTAAACTTCTACCGCACTACAAGGTGCTACAACGCAGAAGACAGCCATCTTCAAAATATTCATCAGCTTCAGCTAGTGACTGCATTACTTAATGGCAGTGTAACGACATTTCAGTGAACGTTGTGACTTGAACAGTGTAATCTTCGCTTAATCGAACATCCGTTCTTGCTTGGCTCAGTTTAGAAGGTGTTCCATAATACAAGATAAATAATCACTGTACAGGGGCAAACTTTATCTATGTGAATTTTTTTATGAAACTACGCTAAATTTATAAACTGAAGAGAAATGAGGTTCTACGAGTACGAGGCGGATATTCTACATAAACAACGGGATATCAAAACTTGATGAAAATTTACCGTTTATAAGTGACTTAACCCGCAGAATAAAATTAATATTACTTGTAACGCATGTGAAAGCCTTCAGATAGACTGTGTTGCAGGGAAATTAATAACTCTCTGCATGTCATGCATCAGGAAAGCTAGATTGATCTATGGCACTGGTCTGATTTAGTCGGAAGCCCAAAGCACGGGATTGGAGGAAAGTCCCGAAGGTAAAATTGCACACAACGTATCAGTTAAATTGACGACGGTAGTGCCCCATGAAACTTCGGCTAGTATATAAAAAAACTCACCCTAGACTTTGTACCTTCCTTATACTTTATCTCTCACGTCAGCACTTAGCATTTACAACTACCTAGCACAGAGTAACTACATGGAATGAAATCCTTAATTAGAAGTCTACAGTCGTCAAGAGATTAACAAATTCGCAGACGTTTTAAAAACTCGATTGTCTGTTGCCATATTCATTAAGAGCCAACCTGGGGACACTGTACTCAAGCACTCGAATTCACTCAAAACCTATTTACTGTAAATCTATTTGAAGCTATTTATCCCACCTACATCCAAGTCTCCAAAATAATCTCTTTCCTTCCTTTCTCAACTCCCTCATGCGTTACACACATCTCTCTCATCTGATCTCTCTCGATTTTATCACTTTCATAATATAAACCTTCTCATTACGTGATTATTATAGCCTGCTACTCGCTCTTTAAGTCTATATATGAACAGCATGCCCACTATATTATATTGAAAAATATAGAATAACGTGCTTATTCGTTATAATTAGTGTAAGCTACGCATGAAATAATGAGTGTGCATGTTGTAATAATAATTAATAGTTAAAATTTTAAAAACCTGCTTGATATTCAGCTACCGTTGCAACACACGGTAGTTCTATATCGTGATAAAAATTTGTAGCCTACGTTCAGAATCATTGACAGATCGAATAAAAAATGTTGCAACATGCTTTAACGCCATTTAAACTGAATGCAAAGAACAATGAGTTGTTCGACCACATTTAAAACTTGAAATAAAACTTCGTGTAGCAACGTCCTTCTTGCGAACTGATAATAGTCGCCAGTATAGTCAAGAAGTTTACCGCCTGTTATAAAGCTACGGGTTTCATTATAACCAGTTTACGACAAATTCCAGCGTTTTATCTTTTTTTCCTGTCACAGATTATGCCTATATCACAGCAAGGTATTAACGGTAACTGTAAACTATCCAAAGAGCTAGACAACACACGGCCTCGTCGAATATTACATTGTCTTACGTTTTGTTTGTAAGTAAACATTTCTAAAATTATTTTGAATGAATACTTTACACTCACTTGCAACTGTAATTGTAAAAGATGTATATTTAAAATAACTTTAATGTGGACACTAAATAATTATCAGAAATAATAAATTTTTAGAAAATTTTCCTTAAATATGTTCTCCAAGTTTACTTGTTCTGTGATACTTATATTCCTAAAATTAAAACATATTAAGCAATATGAAATTAATCAATATCTTAATCGTACTTAAAATCTTAAAATCATTTCTTCTAATCTTTTTCTTAATCAACATATAAGATATTTTTCTAAAGCGTTATTAAATATTCAAATTCGATTTTATTTTTATGTCTTCATGTCGCACGTGCTTGAATCTAAAGTGCACCCAAATAATAAGAGCACCCAAAATTTGAAAGATAACAATGGAGAAACTTATTTTCCATGTTTTCTCTTTTATATGAAATTTATTAAATTTCTATACAGGTAAAATATAGTACTGTAAGAGTATAAACAATTATCAGAATCTTTCACGTAATTTCCTTCGTGTCAATTGTAAAAAATGGTGCATAGTGTTCCAACTTTAAAATATTCTGCAAGTAAAAACGGAATAAGCAACCGGAAACCTTGCTGTAATTACCGAAATCATGCTCTACTTACTCACCTCACTAACACAGTAAAAAATGTTATTTACACACCTCCTTGTTCTTTCATACGCTCGATTAAACAGATTACGTCGTTTGTAACTTGCGCTACAGGACGGCACACTGCGTTTGCAAACAGTTGGAAACACAAATCGCACAACTGCACTGTATGATATGTTTGTTGTGAAAATTTGAGCACTACGATGAGAGTGATAGGGGACATGGGAGGGGGGGCCTCGCACGCTCATGCGCGTTCCCCCTGGGCGAGGCGCATGCTGCCGGGAGAAAGGCTCTGTCGCCACCGTCTCGGTAACTAACACCCAGAATTATTCGTTTATATATTTTTCTTATGGACACGTCTTTAACCTAACGCAGAACACGGTTTTCTTACCTTGCACGAAGAACAAGGACTAAGGACCTACGGGGGGAGGACATAAGAGGAGACTGAGGAAAAGTGCGTAATGAATTGTTCATAATTTGTACTCATCACCAAACAGTATTAGTGAGGCCAAATTAAGAACCATGATGCGAAGTGCATCATCTAGATCAGAGGCAGGCTCTTTCAAACGCTGAACCGAAATTTCGGATTCCATAAAACTTTGCAGAACTTCAACAGCTAAGCGACTACAAGCTTCTCAAGAAGGACACTACTTCAAGGAGTTATGTTACTTATTGTTCTCAATCTTCGGTTCGTTTCCTTCTGTCAGTCTATCTCAACTTATTTTATTTTATTTATTTATTTATCTATTTCTTTCTTTCTTTCTTTTCGTCTTTACTTCTCCTCTTGTTCGTTTTGCATCCTTCTCTTCGGATTTAGTATTCTACGTAGACATTTTTTAATAATTGTCATATTTCGCCTTTAAATATATTTCTCTTCGTTACTATTTACTTTCAGTGTTTTTTGTTTGTTTGTTTGTTTAAGTATTTCCCTCTGTCCCCGAACACGACAGAACATGGACTGCGAAACGCTTAACAAGAAACATGAGCATCGGATATCCTTGCAGTGTCTTTCCCTTCAATAGTCCCCCAAAAGAACATATCACCAGTTCATAAACTGTCGTATCACTAACAAAGTAATAATTTCAGAGCGCGGAATCTCTCCTGAACTTGGCTAAAGAGAATAGAAGAAGAATAAAAGTTGCTTTTTACCCATAAGACACCTCAATTGAACCGACGACTTTGTCACAAGTCATTCAGCGTCCTTCACAGTCCCTTGTTCAAGGTGGTCATCCATAGACACCTCTAAGAGCCTGTCTGCCACGAAGCATATTTTTAAGATCCTTAAGATCAGCCAGAATTGCGTGAGCTTAAAGACCGGGGTTTATCGTTATATTTTTCGGTCACAAGAGTACCGAAAAACTCATTACAGCTGGTTCCATAAACTTTCTAAAAGTGTGAATAGGTTTATGCTAAACTGTATATCTGAAATAAAGTCTTATCGAGCAATCTCGACCGTGTAAATCATCGATTCGGAGACGGGCTCTGTATCCAGTCAGCAAATTGAAGTTCCGCGGCGTGGGTTCGAATTACACTCGAGGCATCGACGTTCTTGTGTAGGTAGAAGCCCTGCGTCGGGCCGACTCCTCGTCCAAGGAGTCCTCACAATTGCCGACAAATGTTCGAAGATCTGCAGCAAACGTTCTTCATAAATGTGTACCGTAGCACCCGGAGTATTAATTCCAGGATTATTATTCTGATTTATCAGTCACAATAACAAGAACCTCTTCATTTATACAGGTCATCCAATATTGAAGAGATCTGTCTTCTGGGTTGTTGGTAAAAATCTTCATACTCACCACTGTAGAAAACCTCAAATTATTCATCCAATATTCATAATGTTAGGGTAGTGAAAGTTAGAAACATATGATGGTCGGACATGCAGTTGGCTTCTTGTTTTTTTCTAACACTTTTGTTCTTTATAACCAATATTATGACGCACATTTCCAGTTCTCTGGGGTGTATTCGACGTATACGTTTAACAAGTTGCCTCTGCGTTCGACTTCAAGAGATTGCTTCTATGCAAAAAGAATTTTATTTGAAGCTGACTTTATTCTTTATTGTTGCACAGTGTAGGGCAGTAAAAATTTCACGACGTTTCAGAGGTGCTTACTGCCTCCATTATCAGGACCATCATAACAGCGGCTCTGACGATGGAAGCAGCATCTCTGAAACGTCGGTAAACTTGTACGCGGCGTTACATTACAGAAGATAGTCATCCTAATAACCGTAGTTGTGAAATCCTGATATCTAAATTCAGACGTACACATCTTTAACTAATACAATAAACTGATCACATTCGAAGGAGACGACAGTTAATTACCGAAACGTCGTGTCTATCAAATATAAGCTTACAATGACTATTACTACATAGTATTCGTAGGCCTGTAATAAACGATTCATTATTATGGGTCTTTACAGCATCATGTTTGTTCTTCTTAATCCAAATTTCACTTTCATATAAAGGTGTAGAAACTGTCATCACTTTACAAGATGTGAACGCATACTCTTTCATCTCTTTCGTCTCTTATCCCTTCTACGTTCTGTTTATCTCCCGACTTACTACGAGGAGTTTGTACAGGGGTGTATGAAAGATACGAACTAACTTAGAATTATGTGCAAAGTACCTGTCACGATTTCTTCACAGGTAAAAATTCTGCCAGGAGAGGATTTAAAACCAAGAAAGAACTCGTGAGAGCCAGGATCGAACACTGGCCTTCCTGTACATAAATAATAAGGAAGGATTTAGTAAACCATCAAGCAGCGTATTCACGACTGCGTGGGTCAGAAAAGAATAATCCAGAAATAATATGCGTGCAGGAGAGAATGCCATGTGGGAAACCGAGGGTCAAGATACATTTTATGAACAATGGTCACGCCATCCACTCAGTTATGAATTGGCTGACCTGTAAGCAAAACGTGAAGAGTAATTTCAATCTGATACAGGCAGCGCAACACAAGGAAAATTAAATAACATACGAAATCATGCGATGAGAGAAAAGCAAAATACAAAGGCACAAACACACTTGGATAGATACTGTGAAAATAAATTGGGACTGACGTTCAAATATAAAAACAGATCCCGTTAGGTAACATTGTTTAAATGAGACTAATATAGGAGGAACATGTGATCTTACAGGCATTGTTAACAAATACTCGCTTTTGTAATGTAACTCCTAAAGGTCCAGTGGTAAATATACGTACCACCTGTTTTAACTATCCATAACCCCCCAAATGTACTGATGGACTTCTACAGTTCTTAATATAATCAGCGATTGCTTCCTTAAACAGTGTTAACCAATTGGTCTTTGTAAGGGTGTAATGTTGTGTCTTCTTTGCGGGTAGGAACAATTCTTTAAACAAATATTTAGGTGAACTTTGGCTTCAAAGGGTTGACACTAAAAGCAAGTTTATGATTAATTCTTGTTCATGTCCGTAGCCCTTAATGGCCACGCTGAATTTCAGCCCGCGTTTATGATCTACGCCCATGTCAGTAAACTTCTACCACACTGCTTGGTGCAACATCACAGAACACATTTATCTTCACCTTTCCACCTTACCGAAAGCTTTTCTTTGTACTCCTGAATTTTCTGGTTACACAGCTGATCGATTCTACGTAACCCAAAGTTTTCCCTAAACCCCCGCCATTAAGATGTATGGAATGTCGAAAGCTTAGCTCCTTCTTGACCTCTGCTCTAAACAGACATTATATTGGTTGCTTTACCCGGCTCTCCTGTACTCGTAAAAAACTACAGGGTGGGTGGGAAGTAAGTAGGCATTGAGAAATGGTTATA